>PKRV01000906.1:60319-76329 GCA_003709505.1 Hyphantria cunea | reverse complement strand
AAAAAAAAAAAAACAAAAAAAAAAAAAAAAAAAAAAAAAAAAAAAAAAAAAAAAAAAAAAAAAAAAAAAAAAAAAAAAAGCAGTCGGTCCCGGTTGTTAGCCGGGCCCGGCTATGGGGTGGCTTGAAAACATCCGACGTTGAAGATTACGTAGCCACAACGTTGTCTCGCCAGTCTCCTACCCGCACTTATGACCTTAACCCTCTCCTGAGAGGAGACCTGAGCCCAACAATGGGACATTATGGGTTGTTGTTGAAAATATATCTTAAAATTACGCTATCTAGTCTAAAAAGATGTCCGCATCTGGGCTTCACTGGAGGAACTAATTGATAAGCCCAATTGCTCTAGCAGTGGGGCTGTTGCCAGCGAGCGTCACGTACGCAGATAGCTCGGGAATCTAAGTTGTCGTCTCCCAACACTACGCATATATTGTCGAGGAACAAAAAAATGTAATGTCCCGAATCCTTGTGAAGATATTTCATTAGCTGGTTAATTGTTATATTCAAATGAATCTATTTAACCAGTGCGTCCTACACAAGTTAAAAGTAGCTCAGCATGTGATGTCGCGGGAGATGCTGGGTGTCTCCCTGTACGATTAAGTAATGAGGTTATTCGACCGAGAACTAGAGTAATCGTTTATTTCGTTCGTTTCGTTCATCGCACGGGGAATCAGTACGCTGAATTGGGACGGTCTTATCTCCAAACGAACTGATGGCCGGTGGAGCCGAAATGTGTTAAAGTGGAGACCAAGACTACCAAAACGTAAAAGTAGTGTAAGCATACTGGGGAAGGATGGACCGATAATTTAAAAAAAATGGCTGGTGGCGGACGGATGTGGAGTGCCTCAGACCGGCATGGTTGGCACTCCTTGGGGAGAAGTTTGTTCAACAGCCAATGGCGATAGGTGTATACTACAACTGTAAATTAACCCAATATAAAAAATTTTAATTCACCATATTTTTAAAAGTTCTCCGCTAAAACGGGACAATGTATGGCTTCATGTTAATAACGAAACCTTTGACGTTCTGTTGGTAAACCAATATCTGGAACTAATACCAAAAAACGAATCGTCATGTTCTAACCTTCCATAATATATTGTAAAGCTGAAAAGTTTGTTAGTTTGGTTGAACGCGCTAAGCTCAGGAAGTACTGGTTCGATTTAAAGTGGTTGCTGGTTCAGTGTTTAGTTAGCCCAGTTATCGAGGAAGGTCCTAACTATGGTGAACACAGCGCATTTTATTGTCTGCCATATTTAAAAATATAATTGTAATAAAGAAGTATGCATTTTATACGTCGCATGCCAAACCTAGTTTTGACATAGACAATCTATAACTAATATTATAAAGCTAAAAAGTTATTTGTTTGGTTGAATGCCCTAATCTCAAAAACTACTGGTTCGAATTGAAAAAATATTTTAGTTTATTATATTATATACATATTTCTAATAATTATATACGTATTAAATAAATATATATATACGAGAGTGACAGAAATCGGAGTGGGTCGCTATTTATCATACAAATAGAAATACCATTAGTATAAGATCGCTTACGTGAGCAATTATATTAGCTTAAGCGTTGGTGATGTATCCAATCATTTTAAAAGCAACTCGTTTTTGCGAACGTCGGCGAGCGTGATGAATTGAATCGAAATAGTTTTACTTAAACGTAAGAAATAGAATGTTGTCATTGGATGACACTACTCAATATTTTTTATTGAACCAAAAGTTTAATAACCACGGTTACGAATCATTTAATTAAAGAATTCGAAACACTTGTAGGTTACACCACCACATTCACCTTTTTTTTTTCTTTACGTGTGGAAACCCCCTCAGGCCTTCACCCGACCGATTAAAACCGCACGGTGTGCCGCTCTGCGCCTGAGACGGGAGGGATCCGGGAACCGCTTTCTTACGCCATCCGGACCCCTCCCAGCGCCTGCCCGCACTGAAGAGGGTACCGTCTGCTGTTAGCACTTCTCAATTTAGGCGACGTACGGCACACGCGTAACGTCGCACCCTCGCGGCTGGCCTGTAAAGCGGGTGGAGGGTAAAACCCGTCCCGCCCATGCGCGGCCACACTCAGGATGGCATGAGGCGCTACCACCACATTCACCTAGCTTGTGCCTCGGGTCTGTCGGCTATCATTGTAAAATGTGGTCAATGTCCTTCCTCAAGAATGACAGTAGATAAATAGATAGGTAATCTTTATTGCACACCATAAAATGAAAGATACAATGAAGACAATAATAAATAAAAACAGTGGGCGGCCTTATCGCAGACTGCTATTTCTTCCAGGCAACCTTTAGATGGTCTATACTAGTGCTTTGTAGTTTGTGGTGCATATCTAGAATTTTCATATAAAAGCCTACACCTAACACAATTACACAGATACATATATATCATCTATCACATATAAAACACTTACAGACATGTATCTCAATACCAAATTTCATTGAAATCGGTGCAGCTGTTTAGCCATGAAGGAAGTTGCGTGGGTCAACAAGTATCCCTAAATGTTACACCACAATCTTCAGATTATCAGAAGACGGCATAAATTCCCGCCAAATGCTATCTTTGTGACCGCATTAGATAAACCACAGGGTACATATATCCAAAATGGCGGTCGTTGCTAGCGTGACGAACTGACGAAATGACCCGGCTTGTGACCGCAATATCGCAAAGTATCATTGTACAAATTAAACTAGATAGTTGTCTTAATTGGGGATTAAGGAATGGAATACTTCATGCTTCTATGAGACAAATTAAATATCCTAAGTTATATTGACCCACGACAAATTTTTGTGTGATGAATTGCAGATATACGTATAACGTATGGGAAAGATCATTTGTCTGTATATAATTTATCAATACGTGTATCACGTATCTTGGTCAGATTTCGGCGTAGGGAGGGAAGGGTTGAGGGTTAAGATCACACATAGTACACTTATTGCAACAAATCAAAACAAACAAAATCTAAGTGTAGTCGACTGACGCTCCAATCGCTTGCTCGGAACGGTGCTACTACAATCCCCGCGTCCCTCAACCAAAAGGACCTAAAAACTTCTGCTCTTCTAAAGTATCTGGTCAAGTTACGTGCCGGTTTCTGTACACGCTTTGCCTATTTTGTGATTAGACGGTTGTGTGCGAGATATGTGAGGATATGATTAACTTCTGTCTTTGCTTAAAAGCATTAAGAGGTTTATTCTTCATTCGCCTTTTTTCCTAACGAGCTTGAGTTGTATTTAAGTGTACTACGAAGCGGCTAGATTTCAATTTTTACGTGAAGCCACTGAATAGACTCCCAATCCTTGACGATATTGCAGTTCTTTAGACTCTTGTCAGACACTTTTAGGCTGAAACTACTTGTAATATTTACCGCAGATGTTCGTATGGGATTTGGAACGTACAGACGGCCTAATTTACTCTCCGAGACTAGGAGGTGTCTTGATATGTCGAGAATGGACCCAGTCATAAACGGGTAATGTACAAACCTATTCGATTACTACTTAGTTTCAAACTCCGTGGTTTAAGCAGACTACTTCCCTGAACTCACATGGGACAGCGCCCACTTCACTAGAATCCCTGTTTATAGTTCTAGTGCAGGAGTTTAGTATTTTTTATAAAGAATAGAGCTATCAAAATTCGACCATACTTCATTTTTTCTTTTTTTAGCTTCCTGCGCTCCTCCTCCACATACACTAAAACTGTTCCAAATTTCATATTCCTCCGTTCGCATTAATTATCGTAAAAAGGGGTACAAAGTTTATGTTTCTCGTATTAATACATAGATTTGTTACTAGGTGATGGTCGAGATTTGTTCGGTCGCAATAATAACCCATAATAACTCACAGTTAACAATTGTCAATGACATTTGTTTACAGTTTGATATTCTTGGCACTCGTTTATACACCGAACTAGAATACACAAAGAACTAGAATAATTCTACACCGAGCTAAAACCTATATACACATATATAGGTATTAGCCGTACATTATTTATATATGTGACTAGTTGAATCACGCAACCTCGTTGATATGTCCCATTGCCCGTAGCGTAATACTATTCAAGTGTAGTAACATTCTTCAGTGATGCTCAGCTTCTTATTGTCACAGCGTGATGGTAAATAGCCTGTAGCCTTCCTCAATAAATGGGCTGGCTAACACTGAAATAATTTTTCAAAACGAACCAGTATTTCCTGAGATTAGCGCTTCAAGCAAACAACAAACTCCTCAGCTTTATAATATTAGTTTAGATATGATACTACTAGTGAATTATACAGATACATCTATACTAGGCTTTTGTCATGGAAAGATTCAAATATAATGTATATTTTTTCTTGAGTAATGACTAATCACTGCAACGTCACGCCTCACTTTCAATTAAAGCCCGATTTTACTATCTATGCAATTTCATACCGCGGTGTTAATATGGACATCGTTTATTCAGGAGTAAACTTCAAAACAATCATAACAAATTCACTAAACTTTTCTAAGATATTAAACATATGAACTCCGCAACATAACAACACTGTTAGGATAAGGAAAACTTAGCAAATCTATCTAGTCAGAGTGATTTATGCCTACAATGTCCAAAGCTCCAGTTAAGTCAGGGTCTGTTCTCGGCGGTGGGCTCTTAGAGACGGTAAACCATAAGACATGGTAACATATCACAACTTACAGCGTCCTTAACAACACAAATATCGCCTTTTCTACTGCGATGGGATATTTGCGTGAGATATTTCTATTTCTAGCACTATCATTGATCGTTTCGCATAAATCATTTAGTAGATACAATGCGAGCTCTACAACTAAGTTGTTATTTAGTTTTAGAGCTGACGTACAAATTACGTATTTGCTACAGCCGAAAGAGTTTTAGAGAAACGGAATGGACTTTATACTTATTTTAATTGAATATTAAAAATTCTAACTTATGACCTTTTTCTTTACGGGTGGAACCCCCCACGGGATGCCACCACCAGGGTTTGCGGCGGGGTGGTGTATCGGAATCTTACCGACTAAAGCCACACGGTTTGCTACTCAGCGCCTGAGAAGGGAAGGATCCTGGAACTGCTGATATTAATACATCCATCCAGCGCCTGCCCGCACTGACGCGAGCACCGTCCGCTATTAAACTCTTAATTTAGGCTAATCAATTTTTAAACAGTTATCATTCGTATATTTATAGCACTAATATTTCTCTGATATACCATAGCTCAGATTTGAAATTAATATGCCTGTATATTTTACTATTTGCATAAAAACATTGTTAAAAGAGGTTTAATAACTATCGTAGTCTATGGTCTTTTTCTCATTTATCAGAAACTAGAGAACCAATGTCACCTGTCCCCTAATATAAAAGCTGTATCTAAAAAAGTATTCATTCTTATTTTAAATGCAAATTTATTCTGTTCCTATAAAGGTCTTTGCACTCATTTAATATGGACGTACGTGAAACACTCTTTTTATTCCTGCTATTTTACATAATACTTATTATTCTCGTGTTATTACAAATTCATCGACTCTGATGAAATAATTTTTATTAGTTGAACTATTTGGTTGTCTAGTTAGTTTTTGTGAAATTAAATTTAGTTGTTAGTTTAATACTCAGAAATAATTTGTAAATATAGCATAGAGTATAGACAGCGTAAGAGCGAACTAAGGTAGCTAACTTCGCAGGACAACATCACTGAATGAAAACTTGTAACCTATACCGACTCATCTGGCCAGGAGGTATATCCTTTATGAGGACAGTCCTAAGTCTAGCAGTGGACTATGAAAGACTTATGATGAATATATTATAATGTAAAATACATGTACTTTTTAAATAAAATTTATTGTTCACAGTAGTTAAATCTTATTCTAAAAACATAGGTCAACAATATTGTTTTAAACAGTTTGTCTGTGGACTTTCGTTTCTGATACATTTGAAAAATTCCATAGACTGCTATAGTTATAAAATACTCTTTTGACAGTGTTTTTATGTCTTAGTTTTAATAGTTTTTTTTGTATACACTACATTTGTAATCTATACTTATATTACAAAGAGGTTTCTAACTTTGTCTGGTAGTGAGGGGCGGGGGGGATTATATTGAAAGTACTGATCTGAGATCTAAGAAAGCGACACTATTCAGGAGTGGGCCATATTTCATTATGATTGAACCAAAAATTCAGTTAAAATGAGTCAGTAAAAATAATAGTCAAAAAGCGGAAAAGTGGGTGGTTAACAAGCACGGGTCGGCTTGTTGAAAATAAAGAGCATTCTCTCTCTCTCTCAACTCTTTTACGCGTTGTTTTCAATTACAATTTTGTTAGCAAGGTTTACATTTATTGTTCGCAAAGCTGAGTGGATGGATTTAGAACAACATAAATATTTTGTTGTACTCTATTTCTATTTGCTACGCAATGTTGTGTACTTGGCCTAAATGGCCATGAAACTAGCAAATTCCATAGGCTTTATTAGTTTTCTATGTTAAAATTTATCTACACAAATTGTATGTCTAACAAGAAAAAGTTTAAAAAACCATAACCTGACTACACCAAAACTTCTGATAAAATAAAATGTATATAAACTTATATCACCCGGTCCATTATTAAAAAAAATTAACACCTCATTCATTAAAATCGGTTCAGTAGTTTAGGCGCTATGGTGAAACTTAGAAGCATGCAGTATAGACTACCAAAACAATTACCCTATCGTTTGACTTCACAACATAGTCGAGTAAAGATGTCTTACTAAGACTCGACCAGTTTGATTTGGTCTGCACTATAACAAATCATACACACAAGTGTTTGTTTGTCGATTGACAAATATTTATGGATGCGTTGAGAAAACAATTTCCCGTCTTGAAATAAAGCTAACCTGGTCATATAGTCAAGGATACTAATCATTATACTTATTCTCATATGTTTAATCCTCAAAAAGGTGTACAGAGACAAATTAAACGCTTACATTTGCCCACCATGCCTTGTACAGATTTGGCCTTATTAACACTTATTAAGGCTAAATCTACACACGGGCACACTTACTTGTATCGTACAAAATGAAAAATTTTTGACTGAGAAAAATGACCACGCCTGTTGTTTAAGTTTTGCCGACGGCTAATGTTGGGAAGTTGGAGAACTTTAATTGCGCGATGCAGGATTGTTAGATACTACGTAGTTCGGTAGGCCATCGTTAGATGGCGGTGAAAGTATGTTTTTCGTCCTGTGTGTGTTGCTATGTACCAAGCTTTAATCATATTTAGTACAAATATTGGCTCAATGCCCAGATAAAGTACTCATTGAAGATTCCGTGCTTTGTTAGGAATTTGTGTTACAGTTAGCGATTAGGCAACAAGTGTCTATTGGTAGAGGATTTTATGGTGTATTTAAGAGTCTTAAACGACAGTTTTTTTTGTGTAGGGGAAGTTTCCATAGAACTATTTTAGGTTGATAGTTTTATAAGTAAATAGTCGACTTTACTACTTTTTTAATACTATTACATCATTGTGTATGTAAATACTATAGTCGTTATTATATTATATACCAAAAAATCTTGTACGCAAACTGATTTCATTAACAACGTCAAATATACAGGTATGTATGTATAAAGTATTTTGGATAAAGGTAAAAAGCTCTAGAATTTAATAGTTTGTAAGCTAAAATGCCTGTAGCAATGAGATTTGCAGTTCTAATTCAAGCAATCTTACACACGGGAGCATCGAAAACGAAACTCGTCTTTACATGCAAATATATTTAAAAAATCTCATTTGATTATCTTATTTAATTAATTTATCTTTTACAGCTGTAACAAGCAAAAATTAAAATTAGTTACAGCCCCTTATGCAAGCACTTAATCTAGTAATCATACGCCAAAAACGCCTTACATTATTGTGGAAAATAAATGATAATATTACACTGATGGACCGACATTAATCAAACATAGCTAAGAACCACTGCAAGGACACTGGCTTTCTATGAAAAAAATCGTATTGAAGTTGGTCCATCCGTTTGAGAGCTTCGATGCCACAGACCGATACACACAACCATGCACACACGGACAGATAGCGACGTCAAACTTATAACACCCCTCTTTTTGCATGGGGGGTTAAAAAGAAGTCTATGTCCTTCCTGGAGAGTTAAAACATCTAAATAGTCAAACCGTAAAATCGTTACAGACTAATTAAACAAGACAGACAGATTAGTTTAACACAGGAACGTCTTCATTGCACACTAATCGCCATTATCGGTTCGGCATACTCGCTACTCGCTGTTCGTGGGACAAATGCTTTACTATCTGTCCGACACCTGGGTGCACATGTGTTGCGTAAATATTATACAATATTCGTTTTGCTAGTTGATGTTATAGTTTCTTATTGAATTCCTAACTTTTGTAGAATTCCTTTTAGTCTGAAGGTGTTTGTTCTATTTAACTAGCATCTCACGTTTTAGTTATTATTTACTAGAATGAAATATTTTGCAGATCATTTGGTCCGACCCGGGAATCGATTCCGAGACCTCATGCACAGCAGCCGTGTACGCAACCATTGTCAACGAAGCAGTCACTTAATTTTTTTGAATTTTTTTTTTAATTTGAGTAGCTTGTTCATGCACTCACCCATTACCTCATTGTTTATATATATATAATATATATATATATTATATACTGGTATTTTATAAAGACTTTTTTGCACGTATTTTTTTATCTGTTAATTTGATCATTTATGTCTCTATAACATAGAAAAAATCTAAAAAATATTCAAACTAATTTTCAAAGTGAAGTTATAGATTACTAATTAAAATTAAGCTATTCAAAAGCCTATTTCGTACGCGGTTTTAACACATCCAATGACGTCATTGTCATTTCGTGTTTTTTGTTTACTATTCAGTGTTTCAGTTACTTTATACTTATTTACAGTTTTCACTACTATATAAGTAATGGAAGAAGTTAATTTTTGTCACAAACACGATTAACACAGCATGCATTTCGACTCCGATAATTTCGATCGTCCATCGACGCAACATTTCGTTTCGACCAATAGTGACGCGTTTTGTAAGTTTGAATTTCCCTATCTACATTTTCACTTTCTACTTAGTATTTTCTGGGTTAAAATAACCACTAAATAAAAAAATAGCTTTTAAGTACATTGTAAAGACAATAAGAATCTAGAAAAAGTGTTTGAGACAAATATTTTTTCCCTATTGCTGTCTAACTTGACATAAATGAATTTATTGTATGCCCTGGGCAGGACATGGCTGATCGCAATGTATATTTATCATCATCACCATCAACCCATAATGTCCCACTGCTGGGGTCGGGTCTCCTCTCAGAAGAAGATATATAATAACATCTATATCTATATTATGTTTAAGAAATGAACCAATTTTTTTTTCTATATACCACATTCCTTACTACACAATGTAATATAAGCTCTTCTTCTACAACGGATGGTAACCATTGTACCAAAATCTTCTTGTAATTGACTCTCGGTTCCACTTCATCAGACTCGAGCGGGTCCGTCTCGCTTCAGTGGCATGGTGAACTTTCTCTGATACTTACAGACTTTGAGATATGTATTTAAAGGTTTATAGTGGTCATTCTTGTTTAAATAAGAATTAGTATTGTCTCAGTGGTGCAATATGCGTATGGGATTACTGTGTTGAAGTCTCGGTTTCGATTCCAGGGTAGAATTGTATGTATGTACAAATATTTGTTTCGAGGTTTTAACGGTTTCTTTGTATAATTTGTATGTGTTTACCTAAATATAAGTATTCTGTCAGTCAATGTGGCTTTCATAGCATAGAAAATTTGCGTCCGATATATTTATTACTAGCTTTTGCCTGCTGCTTCACCCGCGTGTTGGTCGATTATAGCGTTATAGCGGTAAAGGGTAGAATAAAAGAGCCTTAATCTTTCCTCAAAAATCAAGGTATCTCCATTACAAATTTCATTGAAAATGTTACAGACAGACAGTTACTTTCGAAGTTATTATTTGAATTAATATGGATTTATGAGCTATGATTTCTCATTTACATAATAGGTGGAAGGTCACAACTGAAAATTTTAAGAATGAGATGAAATTGGGGTTTTTTAGCTGTGTAGTTCTATCCGGGTCGCATACCACGTAAGGAACTGTCTGCTGCCAGGTACTTTAGCCTTTCTATTAACAAACAATTACCACCTACGACGAAAAAGTCAGAAATACGTTGGCGCCCTTTGAGTCCTTAAAAACATAGTGGGAGGGCTTTGCGTCTCTGGTTACCTCACTGACTTGGCGGAAAACAACGAACAAAAACAGTACTATCGTAGGGATTTTCTGTTTAATCGTCGTATCAAACTTGTGCCCTTTCCAAGTATTCGTTGTATTAAATACAATAACTGACATTGTTTTCTATCATTTACACACAATAGATGGTAAGCATAATGGGTGAGAACACGCTGAGTAAGGACAGCACTGGACAAGAATTAATTGAGTTATCATCAATTCTTCGTATTTTATGTGATAAGGGTAAACGTGATTGTTTTACGTCACATTTTAATGTCATATTCATATCAGTTTTTATAATCTACTGAGGTGAGGAGACTTTGGTCCCTTTTGGCCTACTAAAACGCGCTGCCCGGACGGTTTGGTATAAGGGTTTGTTTCAAGTTCTCTTGATCGTTGTGTAGTTGTTCCCTTACTCCTTTAGACTGGTCTTACTACACCCATGTGTGATGAACAGGGACGGTCGCGCTGCATGTCACGTTCTTGATCCGTCACCACAGAGAATTATTATTACGCAGCCCCATAGACTTTGTTCTGTCAAAAGTGATTGACCCGTCGCAGTCCAAAAGGAAAAAAAGTAGAAAAATGACATGTTTTTACGTTTTTTTTTCTCCCCATAAACTCCTTCGAAGTGACTTAAGGCTTGTTAAAAAAAATAACCCAATTGGTCGAGAGGTCTCGAGTTTTGGGCTTAGTAACAAAGGCGTCTAATTTTTATTTATAAAGATAATTTGTTTCAGTGTGTGAACGATGCGTGAAAGCCTCCGCCGTCTCGCTCACTCATCAGACGATGGTATGGAGCGTCACGAGCGCAGAACTGGTACGCGACGGGTTCGAGTCGAGTTATTAGATTCGGAACATATCACAGTCGACATCGATGTAAGTAGCATAATATAATGTTATCTTCTAGGGACTGCTTCGTTGGTCTAATGGTCAGCGTAAGCGACTGCAGATCAAGAGGTCTCGGGTTCGATTCCCGGGTCGGATTGCTGTTAGGTTTTTCATACAAGAAATTCTTAACAGCAGCCCGGAGTATGGAATATGGCGGTGTTTCCCGCTCGTGCCTCGGAAAGCACGTTANTATATATATATATATATATATATCTCTCTCTCTCTCTCTCTCTCTCTCTCTGTGATATAGTTCTATTTACTGATGATTCGTTATTTATTTCTAAAGTCGACCGTAAGTAAACAGTTTTTGACCATCTGAATAGGAATGCGCGATTTTTAACTGCAGCTTAACATTTATAAATGTTACTCAATGTCTTGATCGAATAAGTGATTTTGATTTTGAATTTCAATTATACGTAGCCCTGTTGGTCTAGCGGGTTGGTGTTTACAATTGATGATCATGAGATCTTGAGTTCGAATTCCGGGTCGTGCCAAAAAGTGTAATGAGTTTCTGGTTATAGAAATACTTAATAACCGCTAGGATTTTTGGTTGTTGGAGTATTAGCCCCTGTGCCTTAGAGAGTACGTAAAGGTATCGTTCCTGCGTCTGATCGCTCCCTGGTCGTCGTAGAAACGGTCCTATTGGATTATGCGAGTGTGAAAACAGAGAGGCGCACATTTGCTTGAGCAAACACTTCATCATCTTCCCATAATGTCCCACTGCTGGGCTCGGGTCTCCTCTCAGGAGAGGGTTAAGGCCATAGTTGTACATTGTATATTTTCTGCGAAGTATGCTGGGTCCATTGAGACTGACCGCCGTAGCTAGAGCCGGCTAGGAGGACAAAACAATATGTGTTGCGTGTTATTTATTACTAACTGGGCCAAATAATAAAATATAAAAATATTCACGTGTTCACTTCCACTTGGTTTATTCTCGACTTGTTCACAGCGGAAATAGCCACCTTTAAGCACAAATACAATCTTAAACTTAATCTGTCTGTCTATGCGTATGAAAAGAACGTGAATAGTTTAAATACGTTGTGTACCTTCGATCGCATTAAAACCATTTGTTCTTGTTGTTTTACAGCGTAAAGCCCGTGGTGGAGATCTTCTTGACAAAATCTGCGAGACCTTGGACATACTAGAGAAGGATTACTTCGGAATGCTGTACGTGCAACGAGGGGATCCAAGAGTTTGGGTTGATCTCAATCGAAGACTGTCCAAGATCTTTAAAAGTTGGTACAGAAGATAATCAGTGTTAAGAATTGGTTTATGTTGCAGCCAAAGTTGGAACGAGTAACATATAAGTAACTAATTGAATGTTGGAGTAAAGAATTATCAGCTAAACTACTGTAAAGTTTCTTAAAAATACACTCTAGGATTAAAATCACTTGCACTTATCCTCTATTTTATTTATGTTTTATTTATGTGTTTTATTTATTCCTCTATTTATGTGCACCTGACCGGTTCTGCCTTATGACTTATATATTTTTTTTTTTTTTTATATATATATTTAAGCTGCCAAAATGACTCTGCCCTGCCTGATGGAAAGCATGAGCAGAATCCAAGAGTGGTGGTCACCATCCTCAATCCGTAAAAGAACAATGCAGCATGGTGACCCACACTATGGCGGCCTGGGGGGAAGGAGGATGGTGAGGGGGATAGGGGGCGTTGGATTGGGGTATGGGCCTCCGGTATCCTCACTCACTCGATGAAACACAGCGTAAGCGCTGTTTCACACCGGTTTTCTGTGAGGCCGTGGTATCGCTCCGGTCGAGCCGGCCCATTCATGCCGAAGCGTAGCTCTCCCACGGTAAAAATTATATCATCCAGGATGATGCCATAAGGCGGAACCGGTCAGAAATGCTGCCGTATCTATTTTCATCCTCATTTATAGTTTTAGTAGGTAGTGCAAAAGAAATTTAATTTTCATAATATATTTTTCAGATGAACCTTGGGATGTCCGTTTCGCAGTCAAGTTCTACCCGCCAGAACCTTCAGAGTTGAAGGATGACAACACGCGGTATCAAATAGCTCTGGCAGTTCGAAGAGATTTAGTTGAATGTAAGGACGTTGTAATGCTAATAAACAACTTCTTCTTAATCTTCCTAGTCTTTATTATTCCTCGGTTCCTGTTCTAACGGTTTCACCTGAATATCAGTTTTTAAACGGAGCGACTAGCATTAGTTTGGTGCGAACTGAATTCGAAGATTAAACTATTTGAAGGTACTGACTACCCAAACTATAACTAAATAAATAATAAGTATTTCGGACATCTAACACACAACGCCTTATAGTCCCAAGCTAAGTAGAGCTTGTTTATGGCTGATTTCCGAGCACAGGCCTGAAACACCGTCAAACTTCCATATCCTTTTGGTACGACCGGGATTCCAACCCGAGACCTCGTGCTTAGAGTTGCATACCGTATCCGCAAGAGCAACGAGGTTTTAACCTCCTGCAGAATCCTGGTGAAGTATTTTTGGAATCTCGTAAACTCACTTTATATTTTTTCAACATATTACGAAACGATTGTCGACGATCTGTAAGAAGATTCAGCAATGACATAATGGTACAATAAGAAACATGAAAATGTCTTGCAATTTTAAACTCTAAACACTATTGTGAAGGTATTATTTTTAATCAAATTTAGGCGTAATTTAAATCTTTTGATGTTTTAGCTCGGCTTACTTGCTCCCTCATCACGTATGCTCTTCTGTCGTCATACGTACTCCAAGCTGAACTGGGCGACTACGAGGAAGGCAACCTGACCCCCTCCACCCTGTCGCAGTACAGGGCTGTGCCCCTGAGCGCGATCACTCCGGAGTTTGAGAATAAAATTGAGGACTTATATAAAAGACATAGGTGAGTGTCTATCTGCATGATATGAACTTCAACTATTGGGTAACAAGTTTAGTAGAGCGCTTGCGCTCTGGTTCACCGATCGAGTGAGGATACCGAGGGGCCACGTAAGAGCCAAACTCCTCCCCCATCCCCCTTCGCAGCCCCATAAAGATCGCCAACGCACTTGTGACTTCTCTGGTGTTGCGGATGTCCATCGGCGGCGGTAATCGGTTACCATCAGGCGATACATCTGCTCGTTTCCCTCCTGTTCCATTAAAAAGGTATATTTACATGCTTGAAAGCGGCAGGCAAAAGCGTTTTAAAATTCAGTATTTACATATTATCATCTTTCAGTCTTCTCAATTTCACCAGAGGCTGGTATAATGTTTTGAAGGTTTGGCTGGTTTTTCCTCATGAAACCCTCCAGACGGGGGAACCTACCATAATGGAGTAATTGATCAACTAATAATCGTAATGCGTGATAAATAATAGGCGTGACGGCTAATTAAAAAAACTGTTTTATGATGTTCGGAAGCATTACAAAAAATAAAACAGTCATATTTCTACAAAAATAAAGTTTCAAAGGGAAAAAAAATATTATTTTGTTTAAAATATACGCCTAACGCTCGGTGGCGTCATGGCGTTGCTTGTGATGTGATGTTTTGTCAACCAGTGTCAATTATATTACTTTTAAACAGTAAAGTGATCACCGATTATATCCAAACAAAATGACATGCATAAACGTTTTGTTACTCACTCTGATTGGTGTCCTACTAAACATGGCGGATTGCTACATTTTGTAGTTTTATTTTAGTTATATAATTACTAATCTAGTACCCAATATGCAAATAAATACGATTTTTATACTCTATGAACCCAATTTCATCAGATAAATACATAATGGTTACTGTCATCATGCCTGTTTGTCCGAACGGATGGCGTTGTTTGTGGTTTATGTGGGTTCAAATCTCAACATGGGACAACAGTTTAGGTGAATTACAAATTGCTGTTCTTAGTCTAAGGGTCCGTTTCATATTTTCTTGTAGTTCCCCGTGTCATAGGGATATAAATAGCGAACAAATTGTGTACAAACGAAAAAAAAACTAACTACTATGTACTGCAACCGACAAAGTATTGCGTTATTACATTTCTAACTCCTCTAGTTTTTTTTCTGATTAATTTCGTTGCGGGTTCCAAGACAGTTTAATTTTTCCTGGGATTTCCCGAGTGTCATAACTCGGTGTATTTGTGGGTCACTACTGTTGATTCTGGTGTACAGGAGTTACAGTGGTGGACGTGTGGGCGGGATTAGTCAACAAACAAGCATTGTTAATTCGGGTCTAGACAGTGTAAAATGTTTTGTGCTATTTCACTTTCGAATGATAAATGCTGGCATCGACTATATGCAAAAAGCAACAAACCAGCTCTATGGTAATTCTTGGGAGAGGCCATGTTCAGCATTGGACCGCAATGGTCGAAGGACTGCTGTCCTTGTTTCCGGGTCCGATTCTCTGGTCGGGTCGAATCTTTGAATGATTTGCAAATATTTGTATCGGAGTTTGGGTGTTTTTTATGTATCTATGATAATAAAAATCAATAACTAAAATGCATGTACTTGCATAACTTTTGATCGACCGCTCCAATTGGATTATTCTTTGTTTTATGGGTTCGTTATTGTCGAGACAAGGTTTGTATAGAAAATTAAAGTAAAAGCGAAAAAAAATGGTGGTACAAAGTGCGGCGGGTCGGCTAGTTAGATTATGTAAATATAAAAAAGGTATATATGTATATCAGTCATCTAGTACCCATAACACAAGTTCAGCTTAGTTCGGGACTAGTCGGTGTCGTGTGTCGATGTCCGTTTGACCGAGCGTGTGGCGGCAGGGGCCAGTCCCCGGCGCAGGCGGAGCTGCAGCTGCTGCAGAGCGCGGCGCGGCTGGCGCAGTACGGCGCCGAGCAGCACGCCGCCCTCGCAGCGCCGGGGCCGTGCTGGCGCTGGCCGTGTCGCACACCGGAGTGGCCGTCTACAGGGACG
>PKRV01000906.1:36478-60075 GCA_003709505.1 Hyphantria cunea | reverse complement strand
TGAGCAGAATCCAAGAGTGGTGGTCACCATCCTCAATGCGAAAAAGAACAATGCAGCATGGTGACCCACACTATGGCGGCCTGGGGGGAAGGGGGATGGTGAGGGAGATAGGGAGCGTTGGATCGGGGTATGGGCCTCCGGTATCCTCACTCACTCGATGAAACACAGCGTAAGCGCTGTTTCACACCGGTTTTCTGTGAGGCCGTGGTATCACTCCGGCCGAGCCGGCCCATTCATGCCGAAGCGTGGCTCTCCCACGGTAAAAGTGAGTCTTTTCACAACACTTTTGGGAACATGTTCCCAAAAGTGTTGTTGAAGTCTACAAACACACATGAACAGAGAATGTACACTTGGAACGACCATGAGTGGATCACACAAAATGTGGTCCCGTGTAGACTCGGATGGTCGTTGGGACTATCTAAATTTCCGAAACACTACCGAAGGTGGTCGGGAACAAATATATAATGAATCTTTATTCCCCACCGTCTCCACTGGAACTGCATCACTGAGCAAACATTTTACATCTGCGCCCAACCGTCACCATTGGAGACGGTTTGGAGTAATAATAAAATAAATGGAAGTCTCATTCTTGAAGACTACCACTAAAAAATCTAAGTTGACAATATGACGTGTCCTGTTATTCACGTCTTGTTACTCAATATTATTAATATTGAGTAACAAGACGCCCGACCACCAATAGGAACAGTTTTAGTGGTGGCCGTTGGGCATAAACCTCCATATGTGGTTTAAACCCACAATATTCAAGGTGTAAAAGAGTAATCGACTTCACAAGAAGAATCTGTAAGCTGAAATAGAAGTGATCACGTCTTCAGAAAAGCTGATGGTCACTGGAGAGATAATATGCTAGAATGGAGACCCAGATTAGACAAACGTAATGTAGTACAATGGGCCGACGATTTCAAGAAAGTGGCTGTCAAAATATGGGGCTGCCCAAGACCGGGATGGTTAGCACTCCCTGAAGGAGACCCTCGTTGAGCAGTAGACAGCGATTGGTTGATTAATATCTTCCAGTTATTGCCACACATTGCTCCGCTAGTTTTGCCTATTTTGAGTTCATTGTCTCCCGTTTTGCCATGGGGGGAAGTGGACTTATTAATTTCCAATTTCTCCAGTTGTCTTCTGATTAATTTCGTTGCGGGTTCCATTTAAAAAAAAAGCTCCGCAATTTACAGTTTCGTTGTCCCCAGAGTGTTAATGAATCGTTTCCCGTGGGCGATGATAACAAAGATCTGCTACAACAAGCGCTTGTTCACGTTGCGTTTGCGCGCGAGTGAGTTCGACGAGTGCGAGACGTCGCTCAGCTTCGGGACCACCGCTACTACCGCCTGTAAGAAGCTGTGGCGATGCTGTGTAGAACATCATATGTTCTTCAGGTATTTATACAGCTTATTAGGTATGACTGTATAGTCCCCAACCTTCACTTGGCCAGCGTGGGAACGTATGGCCTTAACCCTCTCCTGAGAGGAGACCCGAGCCCAGCAGTGGGACATTATGGGTTGTTGATGATGATGATTATGTATGAATAGGTACATAGGACCTCATCACTAGCCTTTCATAGTTCAATGCTGATCATAGGGCATCTTTACCAAAGAGGTGACTACCACGGTGGCTTGGTAAAGGTTTGCATTAAGTTTTAGATGGATAGAAGTAACTTCTTTTTGCAGTGATGTTGTCCCGTGTAGGTTCTTAGTCATCTATTACGACAACTGTAGGATGAGTAGGTACCGCACCTACTTCCGTATAAATTAATCAGTGACCGCACTAACCGTGGCCAGAGGATTACGATCGGTGAAGATTTCAGTTCTAAAACTTATTGCGCGACGTACTATCTCTAGTAACTGAGTAGTTCAGATTCTCTTGGATAGAGGGCACTGGTATACTATGAGTAGTTCAAATTCAGTTAGACAGATAACGCTAGGCAAAATAATAAATTAATATTTTTTTGTAATTATTCCAGACGCGAAGCTCCAGTGGTAGTTAGCCGGATTCCAGGATTGGCCCGGTTGGGCTCAAGACGTATCTCATGCCGAAGGACCTTGCGCCAACTGAGGAAGGAAACCTCGCCCCCTACTGCCGCTATGGCCTGACCAACACTGAACACACATAAGCGCATACAGAACTCAATTTCGTGACAGGAGAGTCTACGTGATGGACGAACAGACAGATAAAACAAGAGCAGCTTTTCAAGACTTGCTGAATTTGTATATCTTGTGTTAATATAGCAACTGTGGCTTACGATTACCATCGAAGCGCAACGAATATTATAACTGAAATTAGGTATCGTTACATATCGATAGGATACGGACGTATCACTAAAAAAACCATATTATATTTGCCGCGTTTGCAGCTGAATAAAATATTTTTTTTTATGGCAATATAGTTTTCGTTTTTTCACAGTGTCAAGTGTATAAAATGTTTGTGGCAACTTAATATTATAATTATGTCCTGTAACAAATTGTAAAATAGAAATTAAATTTAAAAAACGAGAGTACTTTATATAAATATGGAGTATTATCACGTAAAATAATTAACGCAATATCTCTAAAGTGATGACGTGTACGGAATTACCCGTTGAAGGAAGTGACAGAAGTGACAGCTGTCAGTTTAAGCCGATACGTGCCGTAGGTAGTTAATACTGACCTCTTCAAAAAGCCCTACATTTAGTTAACTGCTAATTTTGAAAAATTTGGATGGTTGCAATTCTTTTTTTTTATTTTCCTCCGCGTATTCCCATCCCACTTAACATTGGCAGAATTTTCGACATCGGCACAACTTGCCATTTACTAAGAGACAGAAAGAAAGTAGTTAGTTATGTCGTGCGAGTCTGCGAGTGTTTAAACTCGCAATTTTAAAAAATTCATTTTGTTTTTTTTCTTTTTATTACACTTTTCAATATAATTGCTATGCTTTAGGTTTTTATGATCTGCAAACATTTGTTTCGGAGTTAGGGTGTTTCTTATCTGTACGGGTCGCGTATATAATTTGTTGGATGAGAAGACGTTGCTTGATTTCATGCTATTTATTTGTTGCACACAAAATGACTTATTAAACTAAGGACATAATGTGGAATGATGAATGCTGGTGGGTACACATTGTGATTGTTAGTAGTGCACCGATTTATAATTGTTTTATCGATATAAAATGTGGATGTAATGTGCTGACCGTGCCAAATGTACAGTCATTGGCCCGTACACCATCCATAATTTGTAACTACAAAATACAGTATATATGTATTTATATCAGTTACACGAGCTCTGCTTAGTTTGGGACTAGATGGCGTTGTGCGTTAGGTGTCCGAAATATTTATTTATTTTTAATAGTATATTTCTTAAGTAAATTTTTAGTTCACTGCTCTTTAATAAAACATATTATTTTATTGAATTTGAATCGTCATCAAGTTTCAAAGTTAGGAACACACTCTGATATATATAAAAATCTAGATGACTTAAGCCCATTTGTTTCCTAAATTAACAGTAAAAATATTTAAATTAAACAGCAAATGCAAATAGTATGTATTAAATTAATACTTATGTGCCATTTGCCAATGAAACAGAAAATAATTTAAAGTGTACTTTAGAACTAAACTTATGTTTAAAATAAGTAATAAACTATGTTAAGATTGTAAAATGTTCAATAAATTATGTTTATATATTTGAACTCTTTTAAAAACAAGGTAATTTAATTAAAAAATATCACCGCAATTTTCATAATTTCTATATACCCAGTTAAAGAGGGAGGATTCAAAACTCTGCTCGTTTGTTGATAAATCGTGGTATTTATATCATGTGACGATCTTGGCGTCTACATTGTTACATATTATGTAACAATATATTACATATTATGTAACAATGTAGACGTAAGGAACATCAGAACTTAACACATTAGTCTATAATATGAAAACGCAAAGTAATGATTATACAAAATGTTTTCTTTTTTCGTTAGTCCTTGCAAAAACTGTCAGAGTGTCAATCTCGTCTCCTGTCATATTTACGTGGTCTTGGAAATCCGAATCACGTTTTCCAAACTTTATTGGGAAGTCAAATATACTGACTTGGTCTTTTCATCGTCGATCCCACAGTGCCTCAAGACGAAAGTTGTTAATCAGCGCGTCCTACGCGTCATGACATACGGAGCCGAAACGTGGACATTGACGGCACGACTGGTCCACAAGTTCAAATTCGCTCAGGAATGAGGTGATGTGGCGGAGAACCAAGGTCATTGAAATGGCCCAAAGCTTAATCCTTTAGCTAAGCTGAACCGATAACCGTTGGGGTAAACGAGTTCTCGAGTGGAGACCGACACGGCACACGTAGTATGGGACGTCCACAGGCCAGGTGGAGTGATGATCTGCGCAAAACGGCTGGCAGGAAATGGATGCGAGAAGCCAAAAACCGAACCAAGTGGCGTCAAATTGGGGAGGCCTATGTCCAGCAGTGAGTGCGATAGGCTGATGATGAAATATACTGACAGCTAGATAAACCTTCAGTTCATCCTTAGGATTCTTGGGAATAATAAAGCCTAGGAAGATAATATTAGTATATTCCCGGGTTGGACCAAACGTTTGTATGATCTGCAAATATTCTTTCAGATTTTGGGTGTTTCCAACGTATAATAATTATGTATTTTTAAGAAAAAATAAAAATATATTTATATCGGTTGTCTAGTACCCTTAACACAAACTCTGCTTAGCTTAGGACTAGATGGCGTTGTGTGACAAATGCCCATGTGTTAATGACTTAAAAATACACACCCCTCATCACCCCTATTATTATCGTGAATCTCGTAAATGGCGACTAAGAAAGCAAGTTATGTTTGACAACATCAGGCAAAGAGAAGGAAGACTCAACACAAACCTTTTAACAACCCTTTGGCCAATCTAGTGTTAACAGTAGACCAATATCTCCTTCCTACAGAGGTTAATTTCCAAGTTGTTTATAATGCTAATTTGTGTAACACAGACATCTACACAGCATGAGTTTGAGGTCACAGATCTCTTAGCCGAGACGCGAGTGTCTTGAATTGACTTTCCTTCTACAAACGCTATCGGCTGAATTCTCTTGGCTTGACCACGTGAGCGTTGAGAGATATCGTGCCCATGCATTTATTTAATTAAATTAGAATCTCCAGCAAAGGATATACACATCTATATAGTATACAATAAATTAGTGAAGGGGTATTATACCCATTATACTCCTTCACTTGAAGGAGGCCATAGCAAGCATAATTAATAACAACGAAGTAAACGAGTTACAAGCAACAAAAATGATGTATTGACTGTAGGATTTTAAACTTTGGGAGTTAGGCTAACAATTTTACCTAATTTTATTTGTTCTAACAAGAATAAAAAGTAAATCAATTGTATAACATTTTATTTATTTGTTGCTTTTTATTTAACAAACATTTTTATACTAACATACAAATATTAAACAAAGTATATTCATTAGCAGATTTATTTCAGTATCCTTAAACATTCATTTTAAATCGCCTTAAAATCCCTATTAAATGTTTGAACATTACATTCTTATGGGGTAGAGACCGATGATCTACAAGGGTAATAAGACTTCACATGTATAAAATACCTAAAACATCGCAAAGAGGATTAAGAATTAATTTCTACTTAAATTATCTGCGCAACAGATTTTGAACTATACTTTGACTTAACTAGTAGCGTCTTGGTCTCTACAAGAGGAAAATAAAGCGTGTTTGTTTCTAAACAAAACTATAGATATAAAATTGCTTTATAAGAAACTTTATATCAAAGAAATTTCTACATTTAAAGTAGGTAGGTACTTCTTTACACAGTAAAAAATGAAATCACTTTCGCTGTCTGTTCGCTTAGATCTTTTATACTACTCAACGGATTTCAATGCGGTTTTCAGCTTAGAGTGATTCGGATTGAAGGTTTATATGTGTAATACATGTGAAGAAACCAAATCCGAGAACTTACGGTCGCTAGTCAATAGGGTAGTTAACTGAATCGTTAATAAGTATACCTATGTCTCCTTCTTTAAAACGAATACTACAAAACATCTCGGAAAATAAAATTGTATGCATTGAAATATATTGCCAATTGAGTAGTCTAAAACAGTGACGTCACAAGTTTGTATTTAGAACATTTTTCATACAAAGTTATCGTTTTGACAGATGATAAAAAGTAACTGATCTGACTATGGTGTCAAGTACCCTATTATAAGAAGCAGTGTATGTCCAGTAGTAGGCTAGCAAAGGCTGGTTGGCTGATCTATCCCCTTAGCCAAGTTTACAAGTGTTTCACGCCGATTCTCTTTCTACAAGCGCTATCGATTATATTCTATTGTATTCTTGGCTAATATTTTGTTTTTACTACGTGACTTAGCGGTTGTCTCATCCCTAAGTCACATGGTCATTTGTAAGTTTCTATTAATAGTTACGTTTGTGGAATGCAACTTCCCTAGGGGTAAGTTTCTAGATGATAAGGTACTTAGTAATATATCCTTCTGTGGTACTTCTTAATTATTATATAACATTTACTAGCCTCCTACTGATAGGTATGCATAACACTAAAATATAGAAATTTATATGCGAGACAGACAACGAAAGAATAATCTTTTCTTCAACCCTCATTGCAAACGAGTTACACATTAAGACTTTATCGTCCTAATACCTATATTAGGACAGTATCGTCCACTATTTAAAACATCTTATCAGTGTGGAGTAAACCTGTTTATTCCGGAGAATGATATAACCTTAAAATAAATATTATGTGGTCACAATTAGGCTGCTCAAGCAAAGTTAGTCTCAGAGGGTCAACTTATTAATACATATTATTATTTGTTTACGTTGCAGTACAGTGGCGCCTCTAACGGAAAAGCTTGGCAGTAATATTCAGCCAGTCAATTTGATAATTTGGTCTCTAAGTTGGCGAACAACGCCGTCCGTGGAGTTGTGGTGGATTCCTTGTTCACCCAAAGCATAGTTAGGTGTTCCAGCTGTCTGGAGATAGTAATCGCCAACTGTGCCTGGCTTGCTGCCATAACCCATGAGGCTGAAAGAAAAATAATAAGTTAAACGGTATTCATAGTTACCCGTGAGTAAGTAGGCACGTGTGGGCAGAACCGAAAGACTGGTGGTAATCCTGTTGTTGTCATCACTCAATTCAATTAAAACTCACTAAAATTTTTTGTTGAATTATATACTTTAATCTCATCTGCTTACAGTCCATTTTTCGATATCTTACATCTTAGCTGTTGCTGTGTTTAGTTTAGTACCATATAAACGTTAATTATGCACGCTTGTTTACTACTTCAAATACTAAAATTTACTTTGTCATAGCCAAAATAAGTTTTATTACTCAACTTGGGCCATAATTTTGGCCTGTACCGTGTGACGTAAGACTTGAGCGGCCGCACTAAACTTAGACGTAATCTGAATATATGTCGACTAAATTACTTATGCAATTATTTATTATAATTTTACATTTAGAAATTAGTTTAGTTTTTTTTAGTAATATACAAGCTTGTACTTCTGATCAACTTTTAGTTGGTACTGAACTAAATATAGTGAAAGCTGAGATGCGAGATATAAAAATGGACTGTAAACAGATGAATCTAAAGTATATAATCCAACAACAAATTCTAATGAATTTCATTTAGTGGTGACAACAACAGAATTAACAACACTTTAGGATCATTCCAAATATAGAAAAAAAGCAGAGGTTTCTGTAACGGACCGCAACATCAAAGGTCGCGGTTCGATTCTCACTGAAATGTATAACAACATTTAACAGTAGCTGAAGTTGACTGGCTCATATAATGTAATTTGTGATTAAGGTGTGAGTATGAGTATAATAAAAAAAACTTATTCATATAAAATTCTGACAAGCTGAAAATAAGTATTTTAACGACTTCCACGTATAGTGCAACAAAAACATGTTTCAGACCCATCTACCGAAAATATACCGATTTACGGAGTAGCTGTTAATCCTGTATCGCGATATAAAAATTCTCACGCCAATTAGTATATGTATATACAACTTCCCAACATCAACGCAGCGGGTCGCGGCCCGCCTCGCCAGTATTGAAGATCCTCTCCGTGTGTTGGAGTGACACGTCAACCGTTCACGGTTGCACGATAATAATATGAAAAATTAATGAAAACTATTTGCCTGGTATCAGTGTAGTCGCAAGCGCCATCCTGGAAAGCTGACCAGCTGGTGCAACTGACTGCCGGAAATCCTTCAGGGTTCATTACTGACTCAGCAAAGAGGAGCCACGCCCGACTATGGGAACAGGTCTGGAACAGGCAGTTGGGCTGTTCTGACCCACGATTTGGGTAGTAGTCAGTATGTCCTAGAAAAGAGAATTGTATTGAAAGATTTTTCTTATTGTGGCGACTTCCATATACAGCGCAACAGAAACATACTACAGCGCCATCTACTGCAGGCACACTACTACACAAGAAACTACCAATCCTACATCGCGCAATAGAAGTTCTCCGATGTCGCCTGGTCGGATGATCCTCCCTTTGTGTTGGAAGATATGATATTCATTCCCTACATTAGGATATTAGGTGAAGACGAGGCACTGACTTGATAGTGACTACCGCCACCTATGGCCGCCTGTTAATCAAAATGATAAATGCTTTGCTAGCCTTGAATTGCCACGCGAGATTTGAGACGGTGGAGGCAGTACATTGCCGATCAATGAATCATCATTATTTGTGAAGAATAACTAAGCCTTAGTTAATTATTCTGGAATGTCTGCGATTATAAGTATAAAAAAATAAGTTAGTATTTATACGTCGTACTTGGAAGACACTTGAATCACAAAGTGTCCATGGCAATGGCTGCTTACAATCACGTCACTTGTCTACTCGTTTACTCCCAAATGTTTTTTTGTTTAATGTATGGGCATGCCAAAGCTCTACTCTACCTGATGGAAAGCAAAAGCAAAGTCCATAAGTTGTAGTCAGCATACTCATTGCGAATGCAGACAATGTAACAACGCTGCATAGCAACCAACTAAGCATGGCAGCACGAATGCTGTCATTTTAGGCTGGGCTGCTATGAGAATATCATGTTATATCATGTAATTAATACAATGTTACTACTCACCAACTTTTTGGTTCAAGCCATAGACTCCAGCATTGCTGTGGATAACATCCACATACGTAGCATCGTCGTGGTTCAGTCTCAATGTCAGGTCTACGTCAGCGAAGCAGGGCCCAGCGGGGTCCAACCCTGAGATGCGCCCGACTCGAGATTTCGTCAGCGCCAACACAGTTTTACCAGTGAAACCGGCGATGTGGGACCCCAAACTGTGCCCCACTAGGTGGACGGATGCAGGATCAAGACCAGCTGTGGAAAAAGTAATTACTTACTATTATTTCTGTTTTTCAAAGTACCTCAAGTCAATAGATAATCGTTACAGATAGTTCATCTTTCAAAAAGTCCGACAACAGCCGTGTCGTATCGACAGAACTTCGACGGCGTCTAGTACCTATTCTATTATAGTACCTAGTCTAGTATCCATTATATAAAAATCTAATGACTGACATGTATAAACTAAAATACTAGTTTCATCTAAATTCGTTCAGTAGTTTTTACGCGAAAGAGTAAAGAGCCGCCATACATCCTCACAAGTTTTCACATTTATAATATTAAAGAGGACATGAATGTATTCATGATAATATGCTGTATATAATTAAATCAGTTTAAACCTCTTAACATTGATTTATTTATGTAGGTACCTCTATTATACCACTACAATTATATTTATTCCACGTGAATCTATATTGGTATATGCATATTGAATGCTGATAATGACGCTTAGGTTATTTATGGAAGTAACTGAACATATTATAGAACGCTGCTAGTGAGAATCACCGTGGGAGAGCCACTATTCGGCATGAAGGTGCCGGCTCGACCAGAGCGATACCCTGGCCTCACAGAAAACCGGCGTGAAACAATCCTTGCGCTGTTTCACCAAGTGAGTGTGGATACTGCAGGCCCCAAGGCCGACCGCACTTTTAAAGTCCCTAGTGTAACGAGCGTCCATGGGGGGCGGTAATTGCTTACCATCAGGTGAAACGTCGGTTCGTTTTCCCCCTATTCCATAAAAAAAAGAATTATTTGCTGTCTCGATAGTTGTTTTCTTAAAAGTACTTTAATACAAATTTAGAGGGCAAACCAAATTTATATAGATTCTTGTTTTTGCATTAGGTATTGTTACGAACGTAATAAAATGATTTACGAAAAACCTATGAAAGTTACTGTGAATGGCACGATAACGATAATAACTAAGCTTGTAATTTTTATAACAGTTAATACAAATAAAAAACAAGCAAGCTTTATGATAAGTTTCACGTCTCGCCAACCCTCCACAAGCACAAGCGTGTAAACGGGCTGTTTGGCTTGGGTTGCGTGAGGTTATGATAGTTTGTTGCTGACCCTTTCCGACTGACGCAGGTGCTTTCCGGGCACGGTTGCTTCGGGAAGTACCTGCACTCGGTCGGAGGGAATTGAGTCCCGCCTGCCACCACTGCGACTGCAGTGAGGACTCGGCCCAGCATACGCTGGCGGTGTGCCCCGCTTGGGCGCCGCAGCATCGGGCCCTCACTGCAGTCATCGGAGGAGATCTCTCGCTGCCGGCCGTCGTACGCTCCATAGCCGGCGGCTCGAGCAGTTTTACCGCGGTCGCGACCTTCTGCGAGGAAGTCATCTCGCAGAAGGAGGCGGCGGAGAAGGCCCGGGAGGACGATCTCCACTCGGACCCGATCCGCCGCCGGCGAACCGGGCGGCGGAGGCGCGCCTACCAACGCCTTATGCCGCCCTGAGTGTGGCCGCGGATGGGCGGGACGGGTTTTCCCCCCCATCCGCTACATAGGCCACCCGCGAGGGAGGCGACGTTACGCGTGTGCCGTACGTCGCCCACCTTAAGAGTTTAAAACGACGGAGCCCGCTTCAGTGCGGGCTGGCGCTGGGAGGGGTCCAGATGGCGTAAGAAAGCGGTTCTCGGATCTCTCCCGTCTCAGACGCAGAGTGGCACACCGTGGTGGTTTAGTGGGTAGTCTGGCGAGTCAGTCGGGAGTCCCACACAAAGTGAACCTCCTTTGCCCGCGGGGGAGAGCGAAGTGCGTAAAGGAAATCCACCAAGTCAAAAAAAAAAAAAAAAGTTTGTTGCTGACCCAAGCCGGTGACAGTTTTTTGAACACAGATCAAAGAAAGCGTAGGTAAGCGTTTATAATTTGTGAGCGTCTGCCAAGTTCTCGCAGGCGAACAACCCCAGCACTACCATTCGTATTACCAAGGCTTGCTTTAACAAAATTATTCCCACTGCTTTCAACAGAAGAACTTATTATATTAGCAAAACAATTATGTATTATTCAATCTAAACAGTCATTGTAATGTGTAAGAATATTTAAATTGTTTTTTGTTACAAATCACAAAGGTTTATGCCAAACTGGTTACAAGACAAGTTTGAAAATAAGCTAAAAGTAAACAGATTTTGCCATGACGACTTGACACGACAATTATAATCAAATCAAAACAGTTATAATAGAAGTAGAATGTCAAGGGCGAGATATTAATAAAATTTTAATCTTAGTTTTCTGTTTCTTTAGGGTAACGTACCCAAAAGATAGAACGGGACCCTGTTATTACTATTACTATAATACGTGGACTTAGTTGTCCGTCCGTCACCAGGCTGTATCTCATGAACCGTGATAATTAGACAGTTTAAATTTTCAGAGATGACGTATTTCTGTTGCCGCTATAGCAAAAAATAGTTAAAAACAGAACAAACCAAATATATAAGGATACTCACTTTACAAAAACTACAAACATGATTATTTGGCCCTTTTTTGTTCGATATTGATAACAGCAACATTTAGACGCTTGAAATGTATATAATGGTACGGAACCCTTCTTGCGCGAGTCAGACTCGCACTTGGCCGATTTTTAAATACCAATACTTCTTCTATTAGACGCCATTTTATGACTGTTCGTATTTAGAATGAGATTTTAATTAAAAGCAAAACATGTGACTATGATAGTATTTAAAACATATTTTTTTATTTTTATAGAATAGCGGGGCAAACGGGCAGACTCATAGCCTGATGGTAAGCAATTACCGCCGTCCATATACACTCGCCACGCTAGAGGCGTC
The DNA here is from genome assembly GCA_003709505.1 of Hyphantria cunea. Taxonomy (NCBI): domain Eukaryota; kingdom Metazoa; phylum Arthropoda; class Insecta; order Lepidoptera; family Erebidae; genus Hyphantria; species Hyphantria cunea. The sequence goes on along the minus strand of PKRV01000906.1, from coordinate 47,911 downwards.
CACAAATGCATTACCGGCCTTTGGAATGGGAGGGGTTGGAGTATGGGCGTCCGGTCCGCGTGGCGTAAGAAAGCGGTTCTGGGATCCCTCCCGTCTCAGGCGCAGAGTGGTACACCATGTGGTTTTAGTCGGTTCGATTCCGACACACCACCCTGCTGCAAACCCCAATGGGGTGAAGGGCCGAAAGGGTTTCAAAAGGTAAAAAAAAATGGGCGTTCGGTATCCTAACTCACTCAGTGAAACACAGCGTCAGCGCTGTTTCATATCGTTTTCTGTGAGGCCGGATCGTCACTCCGGTCGAGCCGGCCCATTTGTTTCGTTCGCCAAAGCGTGGCTCTTCCATGATATCAGATTGCTATCTTATATCACAAGATTGATACCACGCCTTTATTAGCCATTACAGAGCAATTTAATCTTGTTTATGGTTATGTCTGTTTATTATTTTATATTATGGAAGGAAACGGGTATTTCCGTGTTCTTTGAATTTATTTTTAACAAACAATTTTTAAATAATTGTTATATATTTCTTGTTGCAAACATTTGCTGAATCTTCTAGTGATTCTCCTTAAAGTTGTTTTGTAGTTAGGTTATACTTTGAAAACTCTTCATGATTACATAAAAAGACATATGAATGATTATGTAAAGTTGACTGTTAGACCTTAACAAGATAATATATATAATGTGTCGACATCTTAGCAACAGTATACCTATATGCACAGATATAGTTCTCAGAGCCTATTTGTGGTTTATTGCCATCAATTTAATATTTTTTTATTTGACATAGCAAATTATTCAATTCAATCAGCGTAGAATAAAACTCCGTAGTCAGTTATGGTTTTATATTTAATATTTTTCATGTTTCCTTATTATTAGTTGTTACTTTTGGGAGAAGTTTTACAATTTAGGCTTCTATACTTCTTGAACTAAGAAACTTATCTAAGCAGTTATAGTTCTCCTTCAAAATTCATCACCTGGATTACCATTATGATTTTTTTCAGATTTTTCGAGACAGCCGATTGGTTTGGGGATGGCTCATTTAAAAAAAAAGACCCAAAAGTATAAGGTAGGTACGTGAGTAAAGTCATTGCTAGTTTACGAGTAGAAGGTAACCCACAAATTTTTTCCACTGTTTTTATTTTAGCACTTAGCGACGTAGTAAATATACATATCCATGCAAAGATTCATCTTTCTAGTACTAACCGTTTGGAAGGTAAGTCGAGGACGGCTGGACGGACGGAACGAAACTATAAGGGTTCCGAGACGTGAACTACGGAACCTTAAAAACACTGAATTTCATGCAATAAAGTTCAACCTAAGTTGTGCGAGATATCCTCAAAAGAATAAATACCTACACACACGAGCTATTAATGTCTCTTTTTCTGTTTTAGACGGTTCACGCATCAATATTACATTCTGCGTCGCGGAGGATTAAGCAAACATACATGTCCTTTGACATAAAAAACGCCCAGCCTCAGAGCAACAATTTATCGATCACACAAAGTGGGTTTATTGTGGGGTTTGAACCCACAACACTCAGCACAATAGAAAACGACGTTGCGACCGCTTAACCACTGCACTCTCCGTGCAGTCGTTGTTTTATGAGACGAATTCCTACCTGGTAGAGTTTGTTTTCATCTAACTGCAAGATCAACGTTACCAGTTAGGTTTCAATAACTAAGGCTCTGTTGTTCTCTTACCTTCCATCATCGCAGCGATGGCTTCTCCAAGTCGCTGCCCAATGAACCTCACCATGGTACTAGAACGTAAGTAGAGCCAGCGAATGAGGGAGCTCGCATCTAACGCCAAAATATTGCCTGCACCTGTAACAATGATGTTCGTTTTACTTTTTACGGTTTTTTTGCCTTTTAAAAGAGAAGATGACTCATCGGTGGCCCGCCAGGCATGATCACTTCGCCTGGTCGGAGGATCCTCCCTTTGTGTTGGAGGGACATTACACCCGTTCCTCCACACGGCAATGACCGACATATACGCAAGCGGAGAAACTAGGAAAAAATAGGAGCTAAATGTCTTACCTTGAAGTAAGAACGCGTTACTGATGTTCTTGTAACTGTCTTTGGTGGGGTCATCAGTGAAACCATGAAGAAAGATAATGAGCTTATCCTTCGGCTTGAAGTACTGCGATGATGACACCGATGTTAACGAATTAAGGTTGTACTGGACTTTAATTTCCCTGTAAAGACATCATGTTTCTGTTTAAAGGCCGTTAACAGGCGGTATGACAACCAATGGAGTAACAGTGTCCTTTCTTTTCTTTTAAAAAGACGGGACTTGCATTAGGAATATGCATTCTGTGTCGAGAGGAACTTTAAAAGTATACACGAAGCGGACACAAAGAATACCTAGACTCAGAAAAACAATTTGTGGATCACACAAAGTCGTCGTTGTCCTGTGTGGGATTTGAACCCACAACACTTAGGCACAGTGGAAAACGGCGTGGCGATCGCTTAAACCACTAGGCCAAGTGTAGTTAAGTTCTAAGCGGAAACAACGTTTTGTCAAACGTGTGGGGCGCGCTTTGGACAGATGGCGGGATGACTTGCGTAAGGGGCCAGCAGCGACTGGATGCGAAAAGCAACGGATCAAGCTCTGTGGTATGCTTTGGGAGAGGCCTACATCCAGTAGTGAACTGCGGCGGGCTGATAATGATGAACAGACGGTAGCTGGATCTTATTCCTCCAGAAAAGCTAAATAGTAACTCAAGTTAGTAATGCCTTTACGCTGACATCGACTGATTGGAAATCATTCCCCTGAAAAAGGTGAAGCTTTTCAGTCGTTAGGAGGGGTCTGGACGTTGTAATGATTACTTTAATAACCCGTACTCGTAGCCAAAAGGAAGTTTATGGTAATATAACGTAATGGTTTTGGTAATGAATGTATGTTAAGTTTATGGTAATATAACGTAATGGTTTTGGTAATGAATGTATGTTTGTATGTTCCACAGTAGCGTCTTAGTTACTGAACTGATTTTAATGAATATGTGTAGTGTAATGGTGACTTAGACTATATATAAGTGTCCACATTGTCGGGTTCTAGGTTTTTTATTTCTTTTTCTCGAATTGTTTTACGGTCGGTAGGTACTCAGAGTATGTTCGAACCCGCAGATATTTGTTCGCAAACCGAATGAGGTGACAGTGAACGCACATGCGATATATTACCACTGTACGTACTGATCGTTCCGAATCTTTCCTTCCGAATTACTTTTACTAAATACATTCCATATTTAAAGAAAACGCAAGGGATTCCGTGAAGGAGAATATAAAAATATCCATAACTCTATATTGTAATAAAAAGTGGATTACAAAACACTGTTGGTACATTGTACAGCCCTGACTCTAAAAGTAGCGCTAGCTAATAGCTGTGTGTTGGGAGTCAGTTCCTAGTTACAGGCAAAAAGAATTGACCAACAGTAACAATATATATCAGACACTTAAAGTTTATATTGTCAGATAATATATAAACATACATTATCTGTGTGTGTGGGTGTGAGTATAAGTGTGTTAGGATATATGATTTACTGTCTATTTGAGGCTATGAGTTAAGATTTGTGTGTGGTAAAGGTGCGTGTGACATTATTCTAGTTCTCAATATTAATAAAATAACTGGATATCTAGTAGAGTGGAAGGAGAAAGCACGAGAAGAAAATGATAAAGTAATTGAAACTTACTTGGTGATGAAGTCCAAAGTCAATTTGCTCATGTCAGGCTCGCCACGATACTGCTCATAGTCCACGCCGAATATTCTTTTGACGTGCTTGCCTGTACGAAAATAAGTCAATAAATTATCGAAACAATCCTCAGCATTCATCATCGATAGGTCTCACCAGTCTATTGCTGGACAAAGACCTCTCTCTAGACAGGTGGTGTTGGCTTGCTGCTTACCACGCTGTTCAGACGGGGTGGTATAGGATTGTTTCAAGCCTTCCTCCTCTCTGCAGTGTTTTTGTTACCTCATTCTTGTGTCTCTTTGCGGAGGTGTTTGAGCTGTTCGCTTCCCTAGTCAGCTCTTACGGCACCCACCGACAAAAAGAGCTAGTCGCACTCCTTATTCTGAGTTCATCACATCACAGAATATCCGTTTTTCAACAATTACTAACGCAAAAGAAAAATGAAATGAAAACAATATATTTTTTTAATGGAGTCTGGGGCAAACGAGCAGGCGTAGCGCCGCCCGTGAACACCCGCAACACCAGAGGCGTCACAAGTGCGTTGTCTGCCTTTGGAGAATGGAAAGGGGATTGAGGGGGAGGGGCTGGGATGTGAGCTTCCGATATCCTCACTCAATCGGTGCAACACAGCGCAAGCGCTGTTTCACACCGGTTTTCTGTGAGGTCGTGGTATCACTCCGGTCGAGCCGTCCGGACGAGTCGTTCCGAAGCGTGGCTCTCCCACGGAAAATCTATTCTAAATAAAAAAAACTTACACTGGCTAAATCCAATATAGACGACGGTCTTGTCTATGGGGTCCTTGATAGACCCCACCTCTTTGGTGATTGCGCCAGTTATGCCTGTCAATAACCCTTTGATCTGCGCTGATGCGGACGAGATCCACAGCGCCGTCAGTAGTGTTAGCCAGCGCGTCATTTTTGCTGGCGGCTGTCAAAATAAACATTATTATTTATATACTACGTTTGTGAATGACATTTTTTTTCAATGACCTAAATAAACCAGCTTTACGTTTGAATCTAAATTTGTCATTATTTTTGTTTGTTTTTTTTATGTATGGGCGTGACTACAAGAGTGGTGGTCAACATATTCATTGTGCATGGTGACCCACACCATGGTGGCCTAGTGATGCTTCTGTATTATTAAGCATTTTTTTTTGTTTATGTGCTAAAAAATCTCTTCAAATCTCCGGTTCTTTCAGGACACCAGCATGACAATAATAATAATAATTAACTGGTCACAAACAGATCTTAAGAACTTGCTACGAACAATTAACTCACGTATGACTAAAGACCGGAAAAATCATCCAAAATCATCAATAGAAAGACTTACGCTACTACGCAATGAAGGAGGAAGAGGTCCAATAGACATTCAAAATTTACATAATAAACAAATAACAATACTCAAAAACTACTTTCATATCAAATAACTGACATCTCCTCTCCCTATAAACAAATGACAGACCTTGATAATAAACTCACACCTTTAAACCTACAAGACTGACATACCCAATATGACGAAATTCTGACTACAATAGACCAGAAAAGAACTAGGCGGGCTGGTATTACCCTCCATGGAAGACACCGAACCGACCTTAGCCAAGATTACGTCTACAAAGAAAAGTCGAACGAATGGCTTAAGAAAGGGGAACTCTTCCCGGAAACGGAAGGATTTATGCTTGCAATCCAAGACCAAGTAATAATAACTAGGAATTATAAGAAATTTATCATTAGAGATCCAAATCAGACAACAGACACATGAAGACATTGCAATTCCGCCCCAGAAACCATACAGCACATAACTGGCGCCTAAAGCTAAAGCTCTAGCACAAATTGATTACAAGCATCGACATGACCAAGTAGCTACAATAGTTCACCAACATTTAGCACATAACTATAACTTCATCAGACAAAAGATTCTCTGTTATAAGTGTAAACCCGACACAATACTAGAAAACAGAACTTGTAAAATTTATTGGGACAGAACAATCTGAACAGATAAAATTATTCACTACAAACGTCCAGATATAACAGTTCACGACAAATCCAATAAAGCCATTTACATCATGGACATAGCAATCCCAAACAGTCATAATCTCCAGTCTACTATTTCAGAAAAACTCTCAAAATACCAAGATCTGGCAATAGAACTCAAAACCCAATGAAAAGTTCACACAGACATATAGTTCCAATAGTTCTTTCATCAACTGGCATTGTACCTAAAACCCTCACCCGAAATCTTGAATTACTTCACATGCCGCCACACTCTATTTATCTGCTCCAAAAGGCCACCATACTCAATACCTGCCGGATTACTCCTAAATTTCTAACATCCTCATCTGTGTCATCCACCTACTCAATTTAACGTTTCATGCTTGGCTTAGGCCCGCATAACACGTATGTTACCCCTCAAAAAAGGCAGATAAACGAAAAATCTAAATAATAATAATAAATATTTCGGACATTTAACACACAACGCCATCTAGTACCAATCCAAGCAGAGCTTGCATTACTTATATATACTTCTTTTTGTAAATATATACATATCATACATAGAAAACACCCAAACTCCGAAACAAACATTTGTAGATCATACAAACACTTGATCTGACCTGGGAATCGAACCCGAGACCTCAAGAACAGCAGTCGCATACGCTCCCGCTGCGCCATCGAGGCAGTCACACAGGCACCGAGGCAAACAATACAGGAGAGGTAAGAAAATGTCGTGTTTTTGATGAAACCAAATCTAAAATACCGATCGGTACACCAGGGAATGACTACTTTACTGCTACTACACTCTACTCAGGGGAGGACGCACACCAAGTCCTGCACGCGCTCCAAAAGCATACGCGCCCCACCTTATAGGGACAGCAACGGAAACATCGGGGATTCCACACAGGAAGGGACCATCTACAAACCGTAGGTGGCCCGAGGTACGTCGGGATTCCAGGGTATTCCTTTCTGGGGCACACCTGGTTCCCCGGCTCCTAGTACCCGAGACGGCGTGCGGTTTTAGTCAGTTCGAGTCCGACATGTCACCAGGAGGTGGGGAGAACGCGCGCAAAGTGATTTTAGGTCCTGTCTAGATCGTTACGTAGGATATAAATTTTTTACCTTGATTTTAATAAACAAGTAACATAATGTGTAATGAACTGCCATACCTTTTGGTATATTCGTAGTCGGTTCAAAGATAATATAACGTCTTCTGGTAGAAACTTAAAGGATTAAAGAATGCTGTTTACAATGTATATATGATGTAATGTTATGTTACAATGTATAATATCAAATTAACTATCAATAAGCTTTTCACTCAATGCATTTGAAAGTAGATATAAACATATAATACGATATTGTTTGGCTGCCTGTTCCGCCTAATTTCTGGAATGGTTGGACCGATTTTGACACGTATTTCACTTGCAGATAGCTGATGACATAGGAAGTAATTTAGGGTACTTTAATTTTTATCTAGTTTTTCCCCACAGCGTTATCCGCGGTTATTGTCGTAAAGTTACGTATAAAATTGCTGGCCCAGACTGATTCATCAACGTAGAGCTTAAACCGAAACTTGAAACTTTGACAACTTATGAATTTTATGTTATAACCACCCAGTAAGTTATAATTTCATGAAATGTTAACCTTTAATGCACAAAATAGGAAATAAATGGTTGTACGGAAATTCTTTATCGCGATATGAGGAATAATTACGTGAGCGAAGTCATAATGTTGATTAAATCCTACTGTGTCTTTTAATAACATCCGGCTTGAGGTCATCTGAAAGCTCATAATAGATAACCCTATTGTCTTTTCAACAAAAGAAAGGTCAAATAGGTTATTAAAATGACCATAAAACAGTCGCATATAATGTGTGACGTTTGACATCTGATCTACAGTCTGACGGCCAACACAGTCCTTAAAACATAGATTGATCTCTGTGACAAATGTCACTAGTATAATATTAAAAGTTACGAGTGAATTTACATATTTATAATCGGTTGCCCTTCATCTAGCTATCTATATGTTAGTCACTGTCAGATTGTCAAAAGCGTTAGATTGCAATATATCTCGCGAGATTGTAAATATAACATACTGCTTACAACGTATTATTTTTAGTATGATTATAATTTAGTGAAGGGAAATCGTCAAATTGTAATATGGTATGCGACGGAACGCATCTCGCGCGCTAATTGGTTGAACAGTATATGTTTGTTAATCGTTTTTTGCCGAACGTAAAGTATTTTTGTGATTTTAAATTGATTTCATGTTGAAAATACCTCACAGCTTTAGAATTAGTTACATAAAATTGTTTTGCCAGTAAAATGAATTTGTGACTAATTAAAGAAGCGGGCAGACATGGGCGGCAGTTATCGCTTACCAATAGGCGTTACGTGTGCTCGTTTCTCATTACTTATTAATATATGTTGCTTACATAAAAAAAAGTTCTAACCTAACTTACCTCTACGGCCATTTGAACGGAACAGACAGTTGACAATTTGACGCGCGACAGATTGTGATTTAACGGTTACGTACAGTGTGTTACAGTTGACAATCTTGCAACAGCTTACAATCTCACTAAGCATATTATTATCTATCAGTTTCTGCACCCTTACGGTGATATACATAAATAAAAAAAAATCACCGAATATATACACGTATAACTTCCGATCGACTGCACCGAATTGGATGATTCCTCTTTTTATGTGTTTTTTATTGTCAGGACATGGGTTTGTATGGAATAAAATTAAAAGAACCCTGAAGCGTTAGATATTTTACTACTTTACATTTTCATTTACAAATATTGGCGTTAGGAAATTTGCCAGTTCAGCTAGTGAAGAGGATACAAAATAAAATCGCTTGTTCAAAGTTACTTCGTTGATATCAAAGCCACCTGACACAGAGATCAAGCTATATTGTAAGTACTGTAGTAACGCTTCCATTGTTCCTGTTACACAATTCCGTTCCTATTTTTTTCTGCGAATGCAGACAATGCAACGAAACAGCATGATGACCCACACTGTGGTGGCCTACAGGAATGCTTTAGCATCATTGGGCCTCCGGTCTCGCACTCACCAACGAATCACCTGTCATTTTACGAACGAACACGAACGAACGATTAAACGCTGTGTCGGGTCGGCCCGTTCATGATGAAATCAGCGTGGCTCTACTACCTTATCAATTTCCTTTATTCTTTTAACTTGTGAAATCATCAACGGCCCATAATGTCCCACTGCTGGGCTCGGGTCTCCTCTCAGGAGAGGGTTAAGGCCATACGTCCCCACGCTGGCCAAGTGGTGGTTGGGGACTGGCAAAAATACGCTGTGGCTACGTATCTTGCCGTTGGATGTTTTTAAGCCGCCCGAAGGCCTCTAACTAAGCTTCACGACTGTTATTGTATGATAACAACCGGGACCGACCACTTAACGTGACCTCCGAATCGCTCATGGTAACATGGCACCAGCGGTCACCCATCCAAGTATTGACCGATCCATCGTTGCTTGCCCTCGGAGATTGTTTCTAATCACCGAGTGCAACTGGGCTTGACTATACCACTGTGATAATAATTTAGAAATGAGTACGTCTGGTTTTCGACTATCGAAAAGTCCTTATTAATAAAAGATGAATCATGGATTAAAACTAAATTGTGGTCAGCAACATGTGGACAAATAATACATCTTAGCTTACCTCTTGGGGAAAAAATACTTGAGAGTATGTATTTGTGTATTTGAATCACAAACTATCACCGAGTGCAACTGGGCTATGAGCGCCTCGAACTTGTGAAAGTTGGGACAATATTACAGTGAATATGTCCGTACCATTACAAGCAGTTAAAATATCGTATAAGAAACCAAAACTTACAGAATTAGTCAGATCACCAAAATCCTCTTCCTGGTATTCCATGGTTTCCGTATATGGATTGATTTAATAGGACTTAATCTAAAATTGCTATACAAACATCTACTGACGTAGCGTAAGATACCAACCGATTACAAAAATTTGTTATATTATTCAAAGATGCTATTTTAGCGGTATTGAATTATAGAAAATAAATTATCTAATTAAAAAAAAACTATCGATCGTTTTGCGAAAAAACACTCCATCCACAGGCTGATATTGAAGGGTCAACTATAAAAAATGATTTAACACTACAGTCGTATAGTGTTTCTAGAAAACATAAATTTTCCTTATTCATTTCCTTTAAAATACAGCTTGAAGTCTTAGCATTCTTAAACTATTCGATTGCTGGATTATAATTTTCCACAACACGAATCAAAATTTATTGTTTAATATACACACTAAACTTATTAATTGTTTGCATGAAATATTGAAATCGAGCTAAAATTGGCAAAATTAAGAATTTAAACACAACCAATGTATATTGTAATCTAACATTACAGACACATTTAAACATTTTTACGAGAAAACCACTAATATATTCAGTATGTATAAAGACGCCATCTTGAAACGTTTTTTTAATTTACGTCGCAAAATAATACTACCACGACGCTCAAAAAGAGATACCGCTTTAGATGTATTCTTGAATTACTGCTCATGTTTTCCAAATTACTTATTGAAATAAAACTGGTTTTATCACCGGATGATACCCTAAATTGGTTCAGACATTTAATTAAGATGGATGACAAGCAATTAGGCAATTGTTCTTACCCTTATCGTGGCTAAACATTAATTAAAATCCTTAGTAACCTTAGTAAGTAAGTATTTGTTTTGGAGTTTGCGTGTTTTCTATATATAATATGTATGTATTTACAAAAAAAAAGTATTTATGTATTCATATCAGTTGTCCTGTACCCGTAATACAAGCTTTGCTTAATTTGGGACTAGATGGCGTTGTGTGTTAGATATCTGAAATATTTATTTTATTTTATTGACACCAATCACATAAAAATAGGAACAGTCGTTTATGCTCTAGGGTGCCAAAGAAATATACATAGATGCACTCGAAAACAGGACCCTCCTTTCGCTGTTGGGTAAAAACACACACGGTTTTTACGATGTATTGTTTTGACATCGACAAACTTAAAAAATGAAATGTTCAAGTACGAGTCGAACTTGTTGCTGTTGATCTGTGTGTTTTGCTGTTTGCTTCTGAGTCCGTGTTTACCTCACCCACAGAAGAATAGAACTGGTGATATTTCGTATTCTTAAGTAATCACCACACGGTCAATTTATATACATTTGTATGTATATAAATTGACCGCGTAGTGTAGTGTCGCGCAGTAGTAGATGTTTTCATCTCCTATTTTACTCCTTAGAGTTGGCATTTTCATCATCATCATCAGCCTATCGCAGTCCACTGCTGGACATAGGCCTCTCCAATTTCACGCCACTTAGTTCGATCTATGGCTTCTCGCATCCAGCTCCTGCCAGCTGTCCCGCGCAAATCATCGCTCCACCTGGCCTGTGGACGTCCTACACTACGTTTGCCGAGACGCGGTCTCCACTCAAGAACTCGTTTACCCCAACGGTTACCGGTTCTTCGGCAAATGTGACCAGCCAACTTCCACTTCAGCTTGCTTATCCTGTGGACTACGTCGATGACCCTAGTTCTTTGTCGGATCACCTCGTTTCTGATTTAGTGGCTTTTCCAAAATTCTTTTTTTAGTGCTCAGTTACGTTATATAAAGGAACTACATGCCTAATTTCAGGATTCTAGTCTCAGCGGTTTAGGCTGTGCGTTGATCTCAGGGAATCTTAGTCAGTCAGTCACTTTTCTTATATATATATATATATATATAT
>PKRV01000906.1:0-36266 GCA_003709505.1 Hyphantria cunea | reverse complement strand
ATATATAGATTAAACTAACTAACCCGCGAAACTACGTTAGCGTTTCTCAAAAGGAAAAAAAATCAGTTTTTGTACTATTTTCTATTGATATTCGTTATTTGGAGATGAATAAAAGATCTTCGTATAGCAATTGTCTATAATATTTAACTTTAGTTAACAAAAACTAAAGTAATGAAGCGAATGTAATAATGTAAACTGCTATCGGGGCGGTTGGAAAGCATACAGCCGTCCCTCATTAGCCGCGTGGTGCGTGGTGGTGGTAGCAGCCATCATAATAACGATGCGTGAACACTCGTCTCTTCTTAAGTGCTCTCAACAGGCTCTACAATAGATGGTAGACCCACGCGGATGTCAGCACGATAGAGCCAGCTCGACCGGGGCGGCACTACCCTCGCACAAAAGTTCAACGTAAAATGACAGCGTTCGTGCTCGTGTTTCGTTGGTGAGTGCGAGACCGGAGGCCCAATGATACAGAAACATCACCAGGCCGCTATCGTGTGATTCACCATGGTACAGTGTATTCGTATACAATCGCAATGAGTGAGGTGACCACCACTTCTGGATTCTGCTCATGTTTTCTATCACATATTCGGCAGGCATACACATTAAGAAAATAGGTCAGGTGATGACGACAAATGTCCTAATACTTCATGAAGCATGTTACGTTTAGAATAAAAAAAAAACTATCCAATATTTCCCAAAAAAAACCCTTGATCCCATCGACTTCATTAGCTTAGTCCTTAAGTTTTTAACCCTTAGCAACTAAACATTCTTTATAAATTGAAATAAAATAAAAGAAAAAGAGGCACCGATACACAAAGTTGACTGCCTCGTTGGTGCAGTGGTAGCATACCTGCTGGGCATGAGATCTCGGATTTGATTCCCGCATTGGAATAATGTTTGTATATACAAATATATATACAAACATTATACAAATATTTGCTTCGTAGTTTGGATGTTTTCTATTTAAAATATGTATGTATTAAAATACAAAAATAAGTAAATGTGTATTTATGCCAATTACCCTAAGATGTTGTGTTAGATATCCGAAAATATTTATTTCTTTAAAGATGTGGGAAAACAAAATATATGCAAAAATTCAGTTTAATACAAAAACTCTTAACTGTTTTATTTACAAGATGTAGTGCAATCAAAATTAAGTATTAACATATAAATATCATTTTTATAAAACAAACGTTGCTTTGAAATTACATTAAACAAGCAAAAAATAATCGATAAAAAATTTTGACTGCGTCAATATCTGCCATCTTTAATAAATTCAGGTTTTATTTAAATAGTTGTTTTTTTATTTCATATTTTTTATTATGACGTTCCCAATGTCACTCTCACAACTAAGACGAACCTATTTACACCACTCACTTTAAAGTCTAGGGTCTAGGACGTGCCAAAAAATTATACGTACATACATACACTCGAAAAACATGACTCTTTTTCTATCGCAGTAGGGTAACAATATGTTCTATGTTGATTGATGAAAAAAAAATAAATAAATACATATTCTAAACTAGCTGGACACGCGGTTTTTAAGGTATTTCATCTTTAGTTCATATCACACTACATTTACGAAATTTGAAATGTGTAAGTCCAGCCATTCCAATTCCAAATTTAATTAATATATATATAGTCGTTTAGAAGTAAATAATCAGCTAACAAACAAACACAACCTCTTTCTTTATGAAAGGTATATTAGTGTTCTTTATAAGTCATTAAAATTCGCGATACACAATTAAATTGTGACGTTTGCGGTAATCTTAAGTAATTAACGTGTTACAAGACGCCGTGAGATAATTATAATGATGGAATACAAGGGCAAAGCTTTCCCATCCTCAATCATTGACGTATATCGCAGATAGACACACTCAGATAATTGTCCATTAGTATTATATCACTTCGTCGACCTAATAAATTCACATATCCATGCAAAGCTTCATCTTTGTCGCACTTACATTTTGGGAGATGAGTCGAGGACAGACGGAAAGACAGACAGACATGACTTAAATATAAAGGTTCCAAAATATGAAGTACGGATCACTAAAAATTTAAAGGTATTTTTTAACCGTCTTCAGAGAAGGAGGAGGGTGTCACAGCGCAAGCGTTGTTTCACATCGGTTTTCTGTGAGACCGTGATAGGCCTATTCGTACCAAAGCGTTGCTGATTATCAAGTGTCTTATACAATAATAGGAAAATTTCTTCCATTACACTATCATCCTCATTTTCAAAGTATGTTATGAATTTCATTTTGAGCGTGTGCCAAACATGTTCGATATTTTTGAACTTTGAAGACCAGGATGCGTGCTGGCACTGCTGGCAAACCTTTTACAGTTTATGTCCTAAGATTTCACAACTAGACTAGTAGTCATTACTCCAGCCGTTTCGGAGGAGTTTGGTTATAAACACCGCATTATTGTACACCGATTTATGTATTAGATAGGGATAGTAGAAGTGCAATAATTACAAGTTTAAAAAAAACGATTTTAAGTACTGGATCGACCTCGACCTTAAAAGGAGACCTCACGAGGAGCACTAGCTTTCAAATAAAAAAAGAATCATCAAAATCGCTTCACCCAGCCGGAAGTAATAAGGTAACGAACATAAAAGAATACGATGGAATTGATAATCTCCTCCTTTGAAGTCGTCCAAAAGATACTTGCGAGACCCATGATAGCCCTTAATTTTATGGAGTGAGTCAAAGACCAGCTATACTTCTTACTGCAAGTCACTACCGGTGCACGTGCTTCTCTCCCACTTTAGTCCTGGGTCCTATAAGCGGGGCGTGAAAAAGTATCTCCCTAGGCGTCCATACCGTGGATCCCAAGCTTTATTTTTCACTTGCGGAACGAGGATGGTGACCATTACTCTTGGCTGTGTAGACATTTTGGCAGCTTATTTGAAACAATACGACATGTGCGATAAGCTTAACGATTAAGAAACCTCATATTCTTGATTTTTCAAGGTATAACAGTTGTTGTACACTGGGTCAAGAACAAACAAGATATTTAAAATAATCGAAATTCAACGTATTCCTAGTTATTATCGATATTATCTCACTGTGTGTCACTGGTTGCTAGAGAACAATTTAGTACCGACAGATAATTTACCACTACGTTTTGATATTTTTAATCTGTACTTGACCTTATGTCAACAGAATTTTGACACGATTGTGACGTGACAGCCCGCCAATTCTTATGTACAAAAGTGACATTTCAATTTCTCAAGAAACAGCAATTTGATTAATATTATATTTAGTACTTCCATAAATATTGTTATATTGTACGTAACATTTATTACTATAACAGTATGTTTGTTCAATACATTAATATAAAACCATTAAAAATATATGAAATATATTGGAAATGGTCTCCATTAGCAGGCATACGGACCTTTAAACGTAATGCACGACATCGCGGCAGCGCGTCCCAAGCGCAGTTAAGGAATTGCCAGTGCGTCTCTTATAGGCTGCAAGACATCTTTCAAAATACTTGATATGGTTACAGGTGCTCTCTCCGTCGCCAGAGATAAAATCTTCTGCATTTGAATTATTTCCCTTCCTGCTTTGATCGCCTTTTCGTACGAGCACTAGGTGGACGCCCAGATCACTAGATCAGAAACAGAGGAAGTTGCATTGTACCTGTCAGTAGCCCGGTACACAAACATTTGACTCTACTACTCAAGCGTATGGAGGATTTTAAATTTTGTATTTGATTCGCCTAATTTGCTGTAATGCAATGCATCCGCGCACTTAATTTAGTTTTCCACATAAAATTTGATACAAATTCTTTGTTCCATTTTATTGAATAGGTAAAAATGGAAGACGAACCAAAACACGCGCAAGCAAAGTAGATGTCAACAATTAACTGAACATTCGAAATGGCCGAACTTGTCAGCATGAGTGAGAAACATATGTACCAACATAACGCCACAAAAAAATCGAAATTCGAATATATTCGAATTTCGATTTTTTTCGAATTTTCGCAGGTTACGTATACGTAACCTGCGAAAATTAAAAATTCGTGATAGTTTTTGAACAGACCTCGTAGGCTACCATTGACCGCGATAACCAACATACACACAGGTGAAAAACAAGCTTGTTATTAATATTGTAGGCAAACTAGATATAGTATTTAAAGTTTTCAAATCAATGCAATAAATACTAACCAATTTTGTAAGATCATAAAACTTTCTATCAATGTTTCTGTACCTTTCAAATTTGTCTGATTCTAGAGTAATGAATACTGGTCTAGTTGTGAAGTCTTAGGACATAAGCTGTAAAAGGTTTGCCAGCAGTGCCAACACGCAGCCTGGTCTTCAAAGTTCAAAAATATCGAACATGTTTGGCACAAGCTCGAAACGAAAGCCATAATATACTTTGAAATCTCTAAATGAGGAAGAAATTTTCCTATTATTCTATAAGACACTTGATAATCAACCACGCTTAGGTACGAATAGGCCGGCTCGACCGGAGTTATATCAAGGTCTCACAGTTTTCTGTGAAATGTGAAACTGCGCTTGCGCTGTGACACCCTTCTCCTTTTCTGAAGACGGTTAACAATTACCTTTAAACTTTTAGTGTTCTGTAGTTCACATTTCGGAACCTTTATATTTAAGTCATGTCTGTCTGTCTTTCCGTCTGTCCTCAGCTCATCTCCCAAAATGTAAGTGCGACAAAGATGAAGCTTTGCATGGATATGTGAATTTATTAAGTCGACGAAGTGATATAATGCTAATAGACAATAATCTTTTCAAGATTCTGAGATTGTCTATCTGCGATATAGGTCAATGATTGAGGGTGGAAATGCTTTGCTCTTGTATTCCATCATTATAATTGGTTGTCTGTAAGAGATCGCCAAGAGCGATAAGACCGCCAATTGTCACATTTGTATGTTGTAATTCTTTTTTTTTTCTATCTGTTAAGTGTGTACAATAAAGATAAATAAATAAAATAAAAATAAAATAATTATCTCACGGCGTCTTGTAACACGTTAATTACTAAAGATTACCACAAACGTCACAATTTAATTGTGTATCGCGAATTTTAATGACTTATAAAGAACACTAATATACCTTTCATAAAGAAAGAGGTTGTGTTTGTTTTTTTTATATATCGTATATATGTATATCGTATATATATATATATATATATATATATACAAAATATATATATATATATATATATATATATATATATATATATATATATACAACCAATGTAAATTATCTGTCGGTTGTAAATTGTTCTCTAGCAACCAGTGACACATGAAGAGTAGAATACCAGTTGTGAGATAATAGCGATAACAACTAGAAATACGTTGAATTTCGATTATTTTGAATGTCTTGTTTGTTCTTGACCCAGTGTACAACAACTATTATACCTTGAAAAATCAAGAATATGAGGTTTTTTAATCGTTAAGCTTATCGCACATGTCGTATTTTTTTAAAATAAGCTGCCAAAATGTTTACACAGCCAAGAGTAGTGGTCACCATCCTCGTTCCGCAAGTGAAAAATAAAGCTACGGTATGGACGCCTAGGGAGATACTTTTTCACGCCCCGCTTACAGGACCCAGCACCAAAATGGGAGAGAAACACATGCACCGGTAGTGGCTTGCAGTAAGAAGTATAGCTGATCTTTGACTCACTCCATAGAATTAAGGGGTATCATGGGTCTCGCAAGTATCTTTTGGACGACTTCAAAGGAGAAGATTATCAATTCCATCGTATTCTTTTATGTTCGTTACCTTATTACTTCCGGCTGGGTGAAGCGATTTTGATTATTCTTTTTTATTTGAAAGCTAGTGCTTCTCGCAAGGACCCTTTTCAATTCGGTTCAGTTCTTAAAATCGTTTTTTTATTTGTAGTTATTGCACTTCTACTATCCCTATCTAATACATAAATCGGTGTACAATAATGCGGTGTTTATTACCAAACTCCTCCGAAACGGCTGGTGCGATTATCATTAAATAGATTTTGGGTGATTTGATTGATATGAAATAAATGGGTGACCCACAACCTAATTTTATTTTTTAAATTAACGTTTTTTTATCTTGTTCATATATATGTCAGTTAGTAAACAATGTGTTATATGATGGGCGACGGTATGATATATTTGTTTTTGTTACGTATTAGCTAATATTTATATAACACTTAACATTTAGATAAATGATTCTACGTAATTTATTATCTTACAAATACTAAACCGATAGTGTTAGCTCACGACCTGTTAACGTAAGATTGACACGAATCCACCTTTTATTTTCATTGTATTTTTTCTTAGTTAATAGTCTGTTTATATATACATACACTTCGGGAAACACCCGCTTTAAAAAGAAAGAATCATCACAATCGGTTTACCCAGTTGAAAGGTATGAGGTAACAAATGTAAAAAAACAGCAGTATTCATAACTCCTCTTTTGAAGCTGGTTAAAAAACATCCGCAGTAATATTATAAATTAAAAGTAGCTCCACTACACCGTTGCCGATTTAATGATTGTAGTAGCAGAAATATAAATATTCATGGGGACATGATTTAAGGATGTATTTAGTGGGTGTCGTCGGAGTCTGACTATGGAGAGTGCTACGCAAGACAAAATCACTGCAAAGAGAATCCTAGTAACAATCGTAACAAATCCTTTTTTTTTACCTGTGGGAAACCTCTCGGGCCTTCACCCCATCGCGGTTTGGGGCAGGGCAGTGTGTCGGAATCGAATCGACTAAAACCACAAGGTGTGCCACTCTGCGCCTGAGACGGGAGGGATCCGGGAACGCTTTCTTACGACATCCAGACCCCTCCCAGAATCGTAACAAATCCTATACCGACACGTCTAGCCAGCGTGATCTAGCAGGCTAAAAGAGGAAACATCCCTTTTAAGGAGCTCCAGCAATTGATTTGTTAGTGCTTATGTAATTGTTAACTTGTTTCTAAACAAAAACAAATGAAATAAATATATGTAAAGTACGAAATATTAATTACCTTTATCTCTGATTTTGCTGCGGTAATCAACTTATCAACAGTATGCGATGAAGGTTTTTGTATTATTAAGAAAAAAATATACAAATCTTAACTTCTTGATATAGTAAATACAAGTAAATCTGGTTGTTTGTTCTGCTTTAGCGTCATAACTATTCAATCGATCGCCATTATATTTACAAAAAGGTATAAGGTAAGTTCTATCGCTTGAAACGGCAGAGTTCCACGTGCTTTCGCCCCGCAACATGACCGCAATTATGTTATTGAGCGAAAGAACCCCCACCCTAATCAGCCAACACAAGATCAAGCCTCGGTTCCCCCCACCCTGGATATTCTGCTAGCGTGTGGAGTACCATGTCCGTGGTCTGACTATCGGAGTGGTGGCACTCAGGCATTAGCTCCTTGCGGATTACATACAAGTTTCACAGTTTCTTTCTGCGAGCAACTTATGCTTGCCGAGGAGACGCCGGAGCGTGACTGGAAGAGGTTTTAATTCTCCCCAAGAACGGGACAGTTACGGAAACATCGGGGTTTCCACAGAGGATGGGGCCATCAACAAACCGTAGGTGGCTCAAGGTACGTTGGGGTTCCAGGAGCACTTAAATTCTTCAAACAGAATTGCTTGTTCATGCCGGTAGATGATCTGGTATGTTTTTTGGTGCAATAGTGTGTTTTGGGTGTGACCCGAGCGGAGATCACACAATATTAGTTTGGAACTCCATTGCGCAGGACCGTTTCGGAGGTCCGAATTCATTTTCAACCTCATCACATCACGATGCTGAATTCGCAATGAGTAAGGTAAGAGCTAGATGCGAGAAGCCATGGATCGAACTAAGTGGCGTGCGAGAGGCCTATGTCCAGCAATGGACTCCGATAGGCTGATGACAAAGGTTAGAGTAAGGTGGTAAGGACCACCACTCTTGTATTCTGCTTATGCTTTTTACCAGACAGAATAGTCACTTAGGCAGGCTCTTAGATATAAAAAAGAACTTGTGAAGAATAGAGATTAGAAAGATGTTGTTTATCCATATTTATCAAAATGTTTTCTTCTCTAACGGTATCGACAGGGATATATAATTATCTAAGGTGACGGGTTCAAAGAAACAAAACTTAGTATTATCATAATATACTCGTTGTATAAACGATAATACTATCTTTTCAAAACGTTTTTTTCTGCATGAGCCTCGTTTACTCGATGAACAGTGTGTTTAGATATAATCAGGGTTTTTTTTGTCATTTCTTTTTTGGGAGCACGCTAATTTTTTAATGTTGCAATATGTTTAGGATTCTGTACTTCATTAAGAAAAAACAGAACTCTTATAGGATCAAAACCTCCCGTGAACTCAAAATCTTGAAATTTGGTACGAATTAACGCATTGTATATTTTTAGGTACATCATATAATAAATAAATAAATAAATAAATAAATATGTTAAGACATTTTAACACACAACGCCATCTAGCCCCAAACTAAGCAGAGCTTGTACTATGGGTACTAGACAACTGATATTAATACTTATATACATTTTTTTGTAAATACATACATATTATACATAGAAAACACCACCATAATGGACCGGGAGACATAAGTTAAATATTTGCAGATCATACAAACATTTGGTCCGACTCTGGAATCGAACCCGAGACCTCTTGCACAGCAGTCGCACTCGTTACCACTGCGCCACAAAGGCAGTCAAAATAATATACCTACAGTACGTACTTGGCTGGTTTATGCGTACCTCTCCCCTCTCCTTGCAACTGTGTTATGAAGAAAAATGGTCGTATGATTGTTTACAAACATAATATCTTTCGAAAAAAAACATGAAAGAACATTTAAAATGTAACTTTGGTTGTCACTGACAACCACTTTTTGACAAACACTTTACTTTGCTTTTTAAGTAGTCTAAATTCTAACTAAATTTTTTCCATAAATCGTCGTACATGGACGGCGTTGAGTTTTGTATGCAGTCCACGAATATTTGTAAACTCCGCCTCAATAAGCAGGTTATTGGAAAAAGGGAATACCGCTGTGGAACATAATTGTATGCTTTTTCCCTACTGATAATGCTGTGTCGGTAATAAATATAACAATAAATAAGGATAGTGACCAGGCCCTACCCTTCCGTAAGTGGTCACCTGGTTAAAAAATACGATAAGCTATTTAGACGTAAAGAAGAATAAAAAATTAATACATACATACATTCATACACACTCGAAAATCATAACCCTTCTTCTATTGTGGTCAGATATAAAACGAGGGCGTTTCATTATTTATTACATACCAATTTTCAGGAGTGCACTTTAAAGTTTACATAATCACAGATTTTAACAAAAATACCGACTTCAAGAACTGGGCCATACTGACATGGGACCACACGGGAAGCATTTATTAGCTTTCTAATAAAAAATAATTATCAAAAAACGGTTCACCCAGCTAAAAATCATAAAGTAATAAAAAAAAAGCATGTGTGTACTTATGTACACGCGTTAGAGAACTTCTAACGCGTGTACATATACGTATACTTCTATGTACGTATACTTCTTTGGCGAGACAAGATTAAAATTTGAAAAACTAAAATGTTGTCTATAGCTAACTTCAGGGTGTCGGTTTTTCGTGACTGTGTGCGCGCGCATCGTAAAAATTTACTCTCATCATTTTTCCCTAACCTGCCAAAGTAAGTATAACTTCAAAAATACATTAGAATTCATACTGCACTGTTTTAAACAGCTTTTTCAATATTTTTGTAATATCGAAATGACACTATCTGTAAGATTTTATAAAATACTATTCACAAATAATTTGTGAAATCGAAAATCATCAGCAATTTAATAGATACGTCGTTTTTCTACGAATGTGACAATTTAGGTGAGCGAAATGCTTTGCGTTCGTTCAAGCTTCCAGACCAGGCGGTTTCAGCTGTGCGTGAAACGGTCAATCAGTAAATCAATCCGTCAATTTCTTATTCTATAACTAGGTATAAAAAAACAACTATTTAACTTAATTGATGATTACTAAATTACTTCGTTCTAGGACAAGATCAGACGGACGATGCCTTGTTTGGAGTCCGACTGTTTTACTTTAAAAGGAGATATTAAAATCGTGTTTGTTGTTGCATGGGACGTATAATTATTATATGTTTTATTCACTCTATTCTAAGGAAGGGCCTGTGTCGTCTGACACAGACCGCCGAAGGCTGTTGTTGATGTGATGTGAAGTGTTTATTGTTACAAGAAATCGCAAGAGATCGTCGCCGTGTTAAGGTTCGGCCAAACCTGCGCGTCAGTAACGCGGGAAGCGGGATGCGATGCGGGAGCATCTGCAACGCGCAACTTAACGTGCACACCTGCGCTACAAAATGTAAATTCTTATAGTATTTGTTTTTCAAATCATATATAATGGAATATCTTCTCACTGTTTCGGTAAACACCTGTATATTATCGTCTAATGTGTGTTCTCTGTGTCCGTTTTAAGTATGTTTGTAAAGTCCCAGCGACACAGAATATGTATTCCTAACGTGGGAGTTGTCTTTAAAGAAAAAGGAAGGTAACTTTCTCGCACGAACACACGCCTGACCACTAGACGCGTCCGTCCCTCGCGTAGGTCTGCAAAGCGCCATAGATAAAAAACGGGTAGCCGCGCGGAAGATGCTCCCGCTTCGCAGTTACATTTGGCCGCGTAGGTGTAGCCGGCGCTTAAATCTTCTTTTTACAAAGACGCCTTAGTCCACCCGTGGAATGTTTTCCCTGTGCGTTTCTGGTATGTTTGTAAGGTCCCCACGACACAGGAATATAATGTGGGTGTTATCAAAAACATTATATATTTTGAAGGTGATATGCCTTCTTCTTTCTGATAAGATTATGTCTACTCGTGGACTTCTAAGGACCGTTATGATGATAATACTTTGATGAGTGTAAAGAAAGATGTAATTTGAAATCCTTTTAACCATTTCTATATACGTGAAGCAAAACTTTGTCCTCCTTTTCACGAAAATTATGCGAACAGAAGAGTATGAAATTAAGCACAGTTGAAGTTTACATTGCGGAGGAGGGAAGAGAGCTAACGAAATAAACGTTTAAATTAATTATGGTTGAATTTCAACTACTAGTCGACCACTAGTTTCATTTATTTTATCATTGTTTAACAAAAATATTAAAAAAAGCAATTAAACAAAAACATTTTGTTTTTTAAGTAAAACTCACCAAATGAATGCCATAATAATGCATTTTGTAAATCACAGATACTCCGAAAAATAAAATATTTTATAATAAACAGTGAAAATGTTATGAAATATATTAAAGACAAATAGCTCATCAATCGAAAATTGTTCTAGTTTATAAAATCATACAGTTCAATATAATTTATCACAGAGAGTCACGAAAATCGTTAATACGGAACAGTGTAATTATAACAAATATTAGGTAACGAAAAGACACAAAGCTCATGAATGAAAAATCAACCTAGTTTCGAGAGACATATAATTCAATTTAATTTAACACACGTACTCACAAGAAATAATAGGAATCGTATTTTTCACTAAATATTTTCTAACAGCTGTGAAGCTCAATAAAAAATGACCTAGCTTACAAAGTCATATGATTTAAATTTACTTAGCGTGATATTCACAGAAATTCTATGTTATGTTGCGAATATTAACGAAGAGACACTAAGCTCGTCAATCGAAAAATAACCTAGTTTGTAAACGCTTAAAGTTTAGTTTAATTTGTAGCTGATACAAACTTAAACGTCGAACAGTAAAAGTTTTACAAATTATTGACTAAGACACGTAAAGCTCACCACTCGAAAATGGACCTATTCTTAATATAGTATAATTCAATTTAATTTATCACAGCTATGTTATCAGTAGAACTAACAATTTTACAAATGTTATTTAAGAGACGTCAAGTTCATCAAAAACTGACTTAATAATATAAATAGTACAATTCAATTTAATTTACCATACAATTATCAAAAATTGGAAATGTTAACAAAAATATTTTTTACCAATAAGCTCATTAAACAAAAATTTACCCAATTGTTTAAGCCGTACAATTCAATTTAATTTATTACAAATTGAGACTTACTTCTTTACCGTAGAACAGTAAATTCAGAGGAGTATCTATGATTGGCGCGAACTTCTCACTGAGCGGAAACGCGCCAAGAACCATTAATATATGTGTACTGACAGTGACTACATAATTAAGTAGACATAACTACAGAAATATTCAATAAAACCATTTATGTCAATGCGATACTCTGTCAACACGATCTGTTGGATATTTTCCTGGTATTTATTTTTTATAATCTGTTGCAATATTCGGAAGGTTGAATTAATTAGGTAATTTTTTCCGGTTAAGGATATAGGAACGGTAGATGAATAAACAGATATTTTAGAACATTTGACAAACAACGCCATATAGTCTGCAAACTAATCAGAGCTTGTATTATGTACTAGACAACAGTTTTAAATAAAATTATACTTTTCTTCTTGTACATTACATTCATACGTTTCTGTCGCGTACGCTACCATTGTTTTTTTATTATTATTATTTTCGAAACGAATCGACTAAAACCACACGGAGTGCCACTCTGCGCCTGAGACGGGAGGGATCCGGGAACCGCTTTCTTACGCCCTCCGGACCCCTCTCAGCACCTGCCCGCACTGAAGCGGGCACGGTCTGCTGTAAAATACTCTCAACGTAGGCGACGTACGGTACACGCATACGTCGCCTCCTCGCGGCTGAGCTCTGTGGTGGTTGGAGGGGAAAACCCGTCCCGTCGCTACAGGACACGGAGAGTACGACGGCCGGTAGCGACAGATCTCCTCCGATAACTGCAGTGAGGGCCCGACGCTAGAATGCCCAGGCGGGCACCAGGCACACCACTAGCGTGTGCTGGGCCGAGTCCTCACTGCAGCCGCAGTGGTGGCAGTCGGGACTCAGTTCCCTTCTGGCAACCGAGTGCAGGTACTTCCCGAAGCAACCGTGCCCGGAAAGTACCTGCTTCAGGTGGAAGAAAGGGGTCCTGTGCTGCCACCCTGCCCACTCGAAGATGCAAGCTGTCTCGTCAAGAAGTGCTCGTCGAAGAGCCACCTACCGTCGAGGATCCAGCCTAGATATTTATATATATATCTACACCATCCAAAGGTTGGCTGGTAGAGAATGCCTTGGGCATTAAGCCCGCCGTTGTACATGTGTGCATGAAGTTTTAAAATAAATAAATATTTCATTTGGACCCGAACTGGTACGAGGACCGAGTTGACTAAGATGAAGGCACCGGGGAGCGGCTGACGGCGGGACCCATGGAACAATAGGACCTACGTCTTATTCAGGATCACCCGCAAGCACAGCGCCTCGATGCGCCCGGCCACCAGAGCGACGCCCCTGGTGACGTCTCCTTTAAATTCACCCCCCGGTGACCAAGGTGTTATCGGCGTAACAAATTACGCCTAGCCCGGGGAAGACATGCTCTCGAAGGATTCAGAGGCTACCCACGTTCCACAGAAGTGGTCCTAGTACACAACGGTGCGCTCCTCCAAATAGTCGGCCACTAGCCGCCTCAGGTATTCTGATAGGGGAGTCCTTCCCTGATGCAGCTGAATAGCAGACTATCAAATACGTTGGCGATGTCCAGAGATACCGCCAACACAACACTGTCACAGCTCACCGCCTCTTCGGTCTCGGCCCTCAGGCGCATAACGGCATCAACCGTCGAACACCATTCTCGAAACCAGAATTTGGCGTCCGACTGGTAGGGGCACACCTCTCTGAGGTGCCGGAAGATGCGGGCGGAGATTACACTCTTGAACAATTTACCCAGCTCGTCCAGCATCACGATAGGGCTGTAGGCCGCAACTGAATCGGCAGGCCGTACCGGCTTCCTCAACAGGACCAGCTTGCCGTTCTTCCCGCAGTCAGGGCAGCGTCCAGACACCAGGGGTCCAACATCTCCTTGAGGTGGTCCGACATATGGTCAAGGGCTCGGGCCATCACTCGCGCTGAAATCCCGTCCAGCCCGGCGGCGGTTTTTAGAACGGATCCGCAGAACAGCCGCCCCTACCTCCGATTCCCTGATGGGCGGTACGGGCGGCGATACAGTCTTAGCATCGGTTTTTTTCAAGGATGAAGAAACTTATTTGTTAATCTGTAAATGTTTTTTAAAAATCAATTTAACCTCTGAACGTAATTGGGAGGTAAACCTCTCACTTAGTTGACGGCCAGGTACATATGGACGTCACTTGTTAGCCCTGGTTACCTGTGGGTACATTCAGGCCGGTAGGAGTCTTCCCTTGTTCGACAGATCGGGTCCGAGTAAAGATCTTCCACCTAATCTCTCTCTCTCTATAGTTGTTGTTGAGAGAAGACATCCTAGGTGAAGGGTATAATGACGATAAAACTTGCTTCTTGCTAGCTTCGGTTCTTCCTGCCCGTGCCGAACGGTCAAAACCTGGAACTCGCTACCAGCGCACGTGTTTCCCTCCCACTATGATCCCGGGTTTTTTACGCAGGTCATGAAAAATATCTCACCAGGCTGCCATAGTGTGGGTTACCATGACGCATTTTTCGTATTCGCATTGAGGATAGTGACCCCTTTTCTTGGATTCTGCTTATGCTTTCCAACAGGCAGAGCAACGTTACTTTGGCCGCTCAAATATATTAAAAAAAATTGGCAATTATAAGGACTGCCAATAGAAGTGAAAAGTTACGTTATTTGTAAAATTCGAGAATTTCATAATATTTAAATTTAATATATCAATATCAAACATTAGCATGTCGGTTACGCAAACCCAAAAGATTCCCCCCCATTTTTTTCGTGTAGATATCCCCTCGGATACCACCTCCTGGTGGCATGTCGGACTAGAACCGACTAAAACCGCTCGCCATCTCTAGTACTAGGTGTCGGGGAACCGGATACACCCTAGGAAGGAAAACCCTGAAACCCCAACGTACCTCGGGCCACCTACGGTTTCTAGATGGCTCCCTCCTCAATGGAAACCCCGATGTTTCCGTTCCTGGCTGAAAAGGCGGGGCGCAAGAGCTGCGAAGCGCGTGCACCCTCCACCCGATAAGATTTTCCCCTACCAAAAAGTGCTCAACGCAGCCAAAGAAGTTTTGTGACGTCAGCATGTCGGTGTCGCGGTGACATGAACTTATAAGATTTTTTCCTACCAAAAAGTGCTGAACGCGAAAAAAATGTTCTCACTTAAAAAAACCGTATAACGTTATTGGGCATGGTATCTGATGCACTGAGGGCTGCCGCTGCAAGGAGGACGAATTACATTCACTTGGGAGGGTTCAAAAAGTATCGTGAATTTTGAATTTTCGCGGGTTACGTATATTCGAATTTCGATTTTTTTGTGGCATTATGTTGGTACATATGTCTCTCACTTATGCTGACAAGTTCGGCCATTTTGAATGTTCAGTTAATTGTTGACATCTGCTTTGCTTGCGCGTGTTTTGGTTCGTCTTCGATTTTTACCTATTCAAAAACGTGGAACAAATAATTTGTATCAAATTTTGTGTGAAAAACGAAATCAAATGCGCGGATGCATTCCGAATGTTGACTGTGGAATACGAAGAAGCTTCTTTGGACAAAAGCAACGTTTATCGGTGGTACAAAATGTTTTCAGAAGGCCGAGAAGACGTGAACGACGAAGAGCGTGCCGGAATCCCGAAAACTTCAACAACAGACGAAAACATTTATGAAGTGAAAAAAATGGCATTGGCCAATCGTCGAATCACCGTTAGAGAAATTGCCGAGGACCTAGGCATATCGATTGGCTCGTGCCATTCGATTTTAATCGATAATTTGGGCATGAGACGGGTCGCCGCAAAATTCGTACCAAAATTCCTCAATTCTTCGCGACTTCTTGGCCAAAAACAACACACTAATGATACCGCACCACCGTATTCGCCAGATCTGGCCCCCTGTGACTTTTTCTTGTTCCCGAAACTGAAGAGGCCCACAAAAGGACGACGCTACGCCACGATTGACGAGATAAAGATGGCATCGAAGGAGGAGCTGAACAATATACAAAAGAATGATTTATTGAAGTGCTTCGAAGATTGGAAAAAACGTTGGCACAAGTGTGTAATATCCCAGGGAGATTACTTTGAAGGGCACGAAATAGATATTCACGAATAAATAAATAATTTTTGAAAATACACAAAATTCGCGATACTTCTTGAACACACTACGTATTATGTAAAAATCATATATACGGTTGCATGGTATACAGCCTAGACTCTTTACCATAGGATATAGATTATTTCTAAATCCAACTTGTATTTTATAAATAAATAAATCTTGATTGTACTTCGTAAGGTCGTTTGACTAGTTATTAAATGCAAATGAAAACAGTATATGTTACGAAACATTTAGTCAAAAAGAACCCAAACTTGACCTTTGACTCTGTGGCCCAATAAGAAAAATAAAATAATAAGCTTAGTTATCTATACCACAGATAAATTAATAGTTATTTTGTCTAATAATATCACTATAATGTAATCTTGTAATAATAACAATATCTTTAGTGTACACCAGAAGGTTATATAATTGACTTAGAACTAGGTGTGTAGGTACAAGTGGCGGCTTTATTGCTCAAAGGCAATTTCTTACAGCAACTATGGGAAGGAGGGAAAAGTAAGATTAAAGAAAGTACAGGGTTGTGTCTGGTGTGTTAAAAGGTAGTTCAGTAGGAAAAATTTGTGGCAGTATGATGTATCATTCAAAGTGATAGTAATACTTAGGTGAGGTCTTAAATAAATACAAACAAATACAAACCAGTCGTAATCATAATGTATTACACAGAGTAGATGTCATTAGATTATATTTCTTACTAGCTGTGCCCCGCTATGTTACCCGCGTTTCTTGTTGGGCAAATCCGTGGGGAGATTAAAAAAAGTCGCTACTTTATTTAAGACTAGTTCTATATCATCATCTATCTGCCAGTAAAAACGAAATAGGTCCAGCCGTTCCAGAGATTAGCTGGAACAAACAGACAGACAAAAATTGTAATAAATGTTACTTTGGTACATGACCGCGATACATATGCATTTAGTAAAGAGCGGTTTTTTTTTCTAATATTAAAAACAGACAATCCAATTTTATTTATATGTATAAATTTAAAAACAAAACTCGGGCATAGACTATAGAGGAGTCTATAGCTTCTCGGTGAAAATGGCGGGCAAAGTGGATTAAAACACGTGCGTGTGTGTGGGTGAGCCAAGGCCTATTAAATAAATAAATACATAAAGAGTACAATTATTTTACTCTAACAATTCTTGCTGCTTACAAGAAATCCTCAGTTCATTAAACAAGTTTACAGATGTACAAATGGCGTCCGTATCGCTACATACAGAGCAATCTCTAACAACAAGCTTATTTGAAATAGTTATATCAATTAATGACGAATTCCTGGGTTGCTTTCGTGTTTTTAATAAATTATTCGCAATTTATAACTTAACAACGGCTGAACCAATGTCTATGTTTAATACTTTGCTTGAATGGTAGAATAACTAAGTATTAAAATATATGTTTTGCAAATAACTTATTAATTAAGTTTACAAAGTAGCGCAGGTTTCGTCTATTTTGCGATCAGTCAGCCGTGTGCGAGATGTGTTTGAATTTTATGATTCCTCTTTGTGTATTCTGGTATCAAGATGCCAGAAAACGGAATAACCAAATTTATTTTTAAAAAATGCGAAATGAATCATGAGGCATTACTATTTGTTGAGTTACGTAAGTGCTTAGTACTTTTAACACGTCGTTGAGGTGATTTTATTAAACATACTATGTAGTACATACGCGACTTATTTAATATACCGTCTGAATTTAAATTAATAAATACTCAAAAGGAATATGGACACACTCAACAAGAATGATGACTTGAAAAGGTTAGGGGACTAGCTTAGAGCATCGAGCCCTCTATGAGGTATTTGGGGCTCGTAATTGACGGCCGGTGGGACTTCGGACATCACTTCCGAAGTCTGGTCCCCAAGTTGATTGGTGCAGCGGGTGCATTGGCACGATTCTTGCCAAACATGAGGGAGACTCTACGAGGGGGTCATGCATAGCCCTCTATGGGGCCCCGGTATAGGCGAAGGTCCTACGGGGCTAGCAATGTCGCGCTATTGCGACGATCACAACAAGTGCGCGAGATGGGCATATCAGGATCATAAGGGGGTACCGCACGATCTCTTTTGAGGTGGCCCGTCTCCTGGCTGGAACTCCACCATGGGACCTGGAGGTGAGAGCCCTTACCCTTGGGCACGCCGTTATCAGCTCGAGAGGCGTCTCGAGAGCCTCTCATACCTACTACACGGTTGGCCTAGTGGTTTCAGTGGTCGCCACGCCGCTTCCTACTGCGCCAAGTTTTGTGAGTTCAAATCTTACATGAGACAACACTTTGTGTGATCCATAAATTGTTGTTCTAATTCTGGGTGTACTTTTTTTTGACACAGGAATATATATTCTTAATGCGGGAGTTGTCTTTTTAATAAAATAAATAAATAAAATACCGCTGACGCAGGTGATCACTGGGAAAGGATGCTTTGGAGATCACCTGTCTCTGATCCGCAAGGAGTCAACGCCTGAGTGCCACCGTTGCGATGGTCAGAATGTAGACACAGCGCTGCACACGCTGGCAGAATGTCCGGCGTAGGAGGAACCGAGGCGTGATCTCGTGGCGGCCATCTAGGTGGGAGCTCTCTCGCTCGGTAACATGATTGCGGCCATGTTGCGGAGCGAGAGCGTGACCGTGTGGAACTCCGCCGTTTCTTTCGAAAGTTATGCTTGCTAAGGAGATGGTGGAGTGGGACGGAGAAAGGTTTAGAACTCTCCGTCCTCCGTGATCTCCATAATCTCTTTCCTCCATAAGCGCAAGCCTGGGGGTGATAGATGTGGGGGTGGCCATCTGTCGCCCTAGCAAAAGCAGGCTCGTGTAGGTGGTGCATGCGCTTCGCAACTTTCACACCCGATCTTTTAGGGCAGCAACGGAAACATCAGGGTTTCCACACAGGAGAGGCCATCTAGAAACCGTATGTGGCCCGAAGTACGTTGGGGTTCCAGGGTTTTGCTTCCTAGGGTATACCGGGTTCCCCGACTCCTAGTATCCGCGATGGCGTGTGGTTTTAGTCGGTTCAAGTCCAACATGCCACTAGAAGGTGGTATCCGAGGAGATTTCCGCAAGGAGAAAAAAAGGAGACAAGCTTAGTAAAACAAAAGTCTATCGCACCCAAATATTACCCGACTAAAGCAAGCTAGCAAAAACTAAAAAGAAGGATTTTTTTTTATGAAATAGGGGGCAAACGAGCTTAATGGATGGTGAGCGATTAACGCCGCACATGGACACCCGCAGCACCAGAGGCATCATAAGTGCGTTGCCGGCCTTTTAAAAATGAATATCTTCTTTTCGAGAGACGGCAGGATAAAACATCTCTACGCAGCGCCAGAGAGTCTAGCCAATTTAAAACATCTTGGCAGTCTACGATTCGACTGGCTCTCGTTGCGGTCTCGGATGCGGTCTAGAGACAGGAGCTGGTACTAAGGTGTTTAGTACAGGATTCCAAATGAGGCGGAACCTGGGCCTTATAAAGGAGAAGGCGGTAGGCAGAAGTGAATACCCTCTAGATCATTAAGCACGCCAAGCTTCTTTTTAGGCCAATTTGGTCTTACTCTCCAAACGGCCACGAAACTGGTCTTCACTCGATATATCGATGCCAGGTTTTCCAATATTAACTGAGGCAATCAAGGGAGTGTCTTCAAAACGAGGACATACGACCAACGGCAGTTTTATAGCGGTGAACGCCCAAACTTGTGTCTTAGTGGCGTTAAATCCGACTAAGATAAGTCCACCACCTTTCTAAGAAGAGCCTAGAGCACTCTTAAAGGCCTTTGATAATGTTAGGTTACAACCGTCGCGTTATAAACCAATCACTATTACATTATTGCTCTTTGTCATCCTCTCATCGGAATCAGAGGGAGATGGTGGCAGAGGAATAGTTTGGACCCCGGAAATCTCACTCATTTTGTGAAAAGCATCTCAAGAATTGTTTATAGAACCAGTTCGGTCGAGACCTTCGCCTATTTATTATTGGTTTAGTCATTTACAAGACACGAGAGTTGCAAGTGGGGATAAACAGTCGAATATTTTGAAATGTACTCAAGTAGGGAATCAAATATAAGGGTGTACGTGTTTATTACAAATATATCAAAGAAATATACACATTCAATGAGAAAAAACTAAATCAATTATGTATAAAAAGTATGAGACAAAATAACTGAAAAAAAAGTATAAAAACACAGACGAAAATATCAAAAGTGCAATAATTACTAACAGGTAAACTCCGCAAGCATAAGAGTTGTACCTATAGTTGTAAGCTACTACAAACAATATAAAAACAAAAGAACGCACAACGCATATAACTTCATTAATTATCCTAGAATCCTTTATTTTGTATAAGTTTCTAACTATTTTGGCGGTTAGAACTCAATGTCATCATCAATGTATTTATTTTACATACATGATACAGTACAAATATTTTTCAGTTATAATATTAATATTAAAAAATAAGCTTTATGTCCATGGGCAGCAACATTGTTATAGCCACGATTACGTGGTTAAAAAAAAAGTTAAATCATCTTTTCATCTTGGGTCACTTACATTGCCGCTTACGGTATATCTAGGTAGATACTCTATTGTAATAATATATGGATGGTTATAATAACATAATGAATTAGTACGATAGACACAAGACACTTCAGGTGGTATAATTTATGACATGTTTCTTGGAAACATTCCATAAATGATCCATTTTTAATCATAATACACATCTAGGGTTAAAAATAGCTGAAAATAACAACTAAATTTCAAAAATTTAACAGCATGGCAAATAACACGTCCGTTCACTTACGAAGGGACGCGAAAGCTGGCAGTATTACCTTTGTACAGAACCAACCTAAAATGAAAGCATTCGGAAAGTGTTTCGTTGGTGAGTGCGAGAACTACAGACCCTAGGATGCAGAAACCTTTCAATAGGCCGCCATAGTGTGAGACTTTTGTTCAAATGTTAACGCACGTTTATGATTCAAATACACAAATACATACTCTCAAGTATTTTTTCCCCAAGAGGTAAGCTAAGATGTATTATTTGTCCACATGTTGCTGACCACAATTTAGTTTTAATCCATGATTCTCCTTTTATAAATGAGGACTTTCCAATAGTCGAAAACCAGACATACTCATTACTAAATTAATATCACAATGATCAAGTCAAGCCCAGTTGCACTCGGTGATTAGATACAATCACCGAGGGTAAGCAACGACGGCGCGGTCAGTACCTGGATGGGTGACCGCTGGTGGCATGAAACTATGGGCGCCTCCGTGATTCGGAGGTTACGTTAAGCAGTCGGTCCCGGTGTTATCATAGGATAACAGTCGTGAAGCTTAGTTAGAGGTCTTTGTGCGGCTTAAATACATCCAATGGCAAGATTACGTAGCCACAACGTAGTCTTGCCAGTCCCCAACACGCACTTGGCCAGCAGGGGACGTATGGCCTTAACCCTCTCTTGAGAGGAGACCCTAGCCCAGCAGTGGGACATTATGGGTGGTTGATGATGATGATGATGGTCAAATCATTACAAAGTATTTGTTGTGGATGGGAATCGAGCCGACTTAGGAAGTCAAATTAGATCTTTTAAAATCACTTGCTTCAACTTTTAAGCATTTGTAATTTTCTAATTTTCTTCCATGCCCTTCCAATATTGCCTAATAAAAAACCTTTTAGGATTCCATCGCTGGAAAATCTGGACAGAGGCATCTTCAGGAAAGGATGGGCTACTATGTGCTTTGGTTGGTGATGGGCGTGAAGTTCCCCTGCTTTTTACCTTCGCCGTGTTCGATAAAACTTGAAATGAAAACATATATATTTTTTCCTTATATAAAATACTCAATATACTAATGTACTCAATTTTACGCATTTAATGTATCTTGTAACATTTTATATGTAATGTACAAATAAATTAATGTTAATAAAACAATTTCCCTATTATTGTAAAACATCTGAATTTATATTGTAAAAACAAAATTGTCAATCGCCAGATGTTTTACATTGTCTTAAGACAATTTATTCAAGTGGTGGTGATCTTGTTTGCTGCGTGAGAGCAAGCTGCTCTTATTGCCATGGGCTACAGATAACTCAAGCTAATAATTTATACGATTCATTAT
This sequence comes from Hyphantria cunea, assembly GCA_003709505.1. Classification (NCBI taxonomy): domain Eukaryota; kingdom Metazoa; phylum Arthropoda; class Insecta; order Lepidoptera; family Erebidae; genus Hyphantria; species Hyphantria cunea. Next base: position 14,059 of record PKRV01000906.1, on the reverse strand, counting down.
CTGTTTCATCAACAATCCATAATGTCCCACTGCTGGGCTCGGGTCTCCTCTTAGGAGAGGGTTAAGGCCATACGTCCCCACGCTGGCCAAGTGCGGGTTGTAAACTGGCAAGACAACGTTGTGGCTACGTAATCTTACCGTTGGATGTTTTTAAGCCCAAAGGCTTCCAACTGATCTTCACGACTGTTATCGTATGATAACAACCGGGACCGACTGCTTAACGTGACCTCCGAATCACGGAGGCGCTCATGGTAACATGCCACCAACTGTCACCCATCCAGGTACTGACCGCGCCGTCGTTGCTCACCCTCGGTGATTGTTTCTAATCACCGAGTGCAACTGCGCTATGAGCGCCTGTACTATCTGTTTGACCTTCCTCAAAGAATTTCGAGTGCATAACACCGTAAATACTTTTTTGACTGAATGTATATGCCAAATAAATTTACTTGTGTACGTTATATTTTTAAAACATACTACTCTTGTCGCAGTCGGGTAATAAAGTATCGGACTTATTATACCGAAATTAGTTCATACAAATATTTTCAATTCAAAAGTAACTCTGTCTCTTACGCTTTTACGACTGAAACGCTGCACCGATTTAAGTTAAATTTGGCAATAAAATAAAATAAATGTACGAAAAAATCAAGTACAATAAAATCACGCCAAAGTCGATCAAAAGTCAAAGTCGTGTTGACTGTTTTCTTTGACTTTAACGGTCTTGTGCACTCGAAATTCTTGCCGGACGGTCAAATGGCAAAAAAAGGATATTATATGAACGTTAGATCTGCCTCGTTGGTTTAGTGGTTCGCGTAAGCGACTGCAGATCCAGAGGTCTCGGGTTCGATTCCCGGGTCGGACTGCTGTTGGGTTTTTTACAAGAAATTTTTAATGGAAGCCCGGACCATGGAATATGGGGTGTTACCCGCTCGTGACTCGGAGAGCACGTTAAGCCATCGGTCCCGGTTGTCATACAAATCTATGGCAATCGTTATTGTGAAGGCAGTGCCCTCAAATATACTGACTATTTTTTTTTTTTTACTATAGGGGGGACCCGGTGCTTGCCCGCACTGAAGCGGGCACCGTCTGCTGTTAAAACCACTCAATGTAGCCCCCTCGCGGCTAGCCTGTGAAGCAGATGGAGGCGAAAACCCGTCCCGCCTTGGAGCTCTATGGCCGGCGGCGAGAACAATTTTATCGCGGTCGCGACCTTCTGCGAGGAAGTTATCTCGCAGAAGGAGGCGGCGGAGAAGGCCCGGGAGGACGATCTCCACTCGGACCCGAACCGCCGCCGGTGAACCGGGCGGCGGAGGCGCGTCTACCAGCGCCTCATGCCGCCCTGAGTGTGGCCGCGGATGGGCGGGACGGGTTTTCCCCTCCATCCGCTTCACAGGCCAGCTGCGAGGGGGCGATGTTACGCGTGTGCCCTGCGTTGCCTTAATTGAGAGTTTACCATCATACGACGGAGCCCGCTTCAGTGCGAGCAGGCGCTGGAGGGGTCCGGATGGAGTAAGAAAGCGGTTCCCGGATCTCTCCCGTGTCAGGCGCAGAGTGGCACACCGTGGTGGTTTAGTGGGTAGTCTGGCGAGTCAGTCAGGAGTCCCACACGAAGCGAACCCCCTGTCCCCGCGGGGGGTGGAGCGAAGTGCGTAAAGGCATTCCAACAAAAAAAAAGTGTATCGTCTCTGAAGGAGCATACCTTGAAGGTGATAAAATAAATTTGAATGAATAACTAACATTTTATATAGAATTGATCTTTTCTCGGTATTTTTTGACGGAGTAGTACGATTCATTTTAATTATAAAAACACTGAGTATGCAAATCATGAAAAATATAATTGTCTAGTTGTACATTTTAGTAGGCCTCAATTTACTTTATAAATCGGTTTTTTTTTGTTTGTTTTATTATTACAAGCTGAAATAATTAAAAAACTAAGAAAAATACTCGACTTCAAGTAAAGTAGTTAGGCGTTCAATTTATCTTACACTTGATAAGTCAATTGTGAGAAGCTAGTTAAGTGCTATTCCAATTCACGAATAATACTACGTACACAGCACTCGTGTGTAGATGGTCTACCCATCTTGAACATTATTTACTGGTTTTTCCTAAACACAAGCTTAACTTTACTATTCTAGTTATACTGCTAGGATTAAATAATAATTCATAATCGTAAATTATTTACTTATAATTCGACTAGCTTTTGTCCCCGACTTTGCGCGCGTGTATGTCGGTTAGAGTAATAAATATTAGTCAATGTCCTTCCTCAAAACAAATTCCACTGCAATCGGTGCAACGGTATAGAGACAGAGTTAGTTTCGGAAATATTTATCTATTAAGGATATATTCGAGATAATTGATTTTAAAATTTTTTTAAAAGTATTCATAAGTTAATCATCATCATCATCATCATCATCGTCAACAACCCATAATGTCCCACTGCTGGGCTCGGGCCTCCTCTCAGAAGAGGTTTAAGGCCATACGTCCCCACGCTGACTAACTGCGAGTTAGGGACCGGTAAGAATACGTTGTGGCTTCGTATCTTCGTTCTTCATGGTAACATGCCACCAGCGATCACCCATCCAGGTACTGACCGCGCCGTCGTAGCTAACCCTCGGTTATTGTTTCCAATCACCGAGTGATTGGGCAATTGGGCTATGAGCTCATATTCATTAGATAATACAACAATACTCAAAGTACTCTAAATGCTGAAATTTGTAACAAAACACTTAAAAAATATGGTACCAGTGTAAACTAAACAACATACGAGGAAATTAGTCGATTGAACACGAAATACCTATAAGTATTTGTTTCTAAGAACCGTATTATCATAATATATATAAAACGCTCTATAGCAAAGGTACATATTTAAACAACAATAAATAGTTAAAAGAAATAACTTTATACTCACTACGTAGAAACTTTCGATAAAATTAATATAGCCTATGTTACCCGCCATAATTTTGAATCTATTGACACTTCATTGATTAAAATTGGTTCAGTAATTTAGGTGGCACCGTAAAACATTATATAGACTGCCTTAACAATCACCCTTCCATTAGGCTTCTGCGGAATCGGGTGAAAAAAATACCTAATTCAGATCTGATTGACATTTCGAGATTAGACTTTATAAACTGAAAATACTGGGCTAATTTATACTCTAGATTGTCGGCACCTGATGGAACTTGTTGCAATACATTCTAGAATTAAAACCGGTTTCGCCTTATGGCATGGTGATACCTCTGGATAATGCCATGATGGCAAACCGGTAAAGTATAAACATAAATAAATAAGTGGAATAAGTACAAGTGATTTTAATTCTAGAATGTATTAAAAATGTGTAGCTTTTTATTAGTATCTATATTATATCATCCGGAATCCCCAAGAAGTCAACTTAAACACATAGATTTTGCAGAGTAAATGACTTATTGTATATAAATAACGATATGTTCATTAAAACGAATATCACAAACCATCTCGGAAAATATAATTATAACAGTTTTTCATTTCTATTACTAATTTTAGTCAAACAAACGTTGTTATATATTGCTCAATTGAGCAGTCTAAAACAGTGACGTCACCGGTTTGTAATTCGTACATTTTTCTGTGACTTTTAAGTAAACTCCTTGCATAGAAACTCTTAACAGCGTAATATGAGCTGGTTTCAATTTGACTGGTTTAAATTAGAACGTGTCAATTCTTGTGGATAACTTATTTTATTAATTTTAAATAATGTCACAATATAATAATGTGTGATAGTTTTATAATGTTTGCTAAAGGCATCTTAAATCTATTTGAAGTCAGAGCCAAAAAAATACCAGAACAATACTATAAAAATTTAATTGGCTACCAAAATAAAAAGAAAGCTGTTAACAACATTATAACGTTACAGATATCCCTATTTAATATGTACTAATTTATTTGTATGTCATTGTGGGGCTCGTGGCCACATTGACATACAAATAAATTATTTAGGATACGTTGGTTAATCTAAAAAAGCCTAAATTACTCTTTATATCATCAACTATCTGCCAGTGAAAGTCGCTTCGTAATAGGTCCAGCTGTTTTACGGAACAAACAGACAGACGGACAGAAAAAATAGAAAAATTAACATACACAAAACCTTAAAACGTATTCATCGTATCAACAGCTTTCAATAATCCACTGCTGATACGCATGCTCGTTTACCACAGATCCCATAAAAAAAATTCGACCACTCTGTGCTATTTTGCTATATTTACCGCGTGTACATACATATAAATTTAGTAAAATACGGATCAATAAAGAAAAGGAAAATAAAGAATTAAGAAAAGTGGTCTTATTTTTGTTTGGTCAAATTGACTCTACGCTGCCTAATCAAAAGCGTTAGCTGATTCCAAGGAATGGTGCTCACCATACTCATTGTAATGCAGACAATGCAACAATGCAGCACATTTCGAGCCAATGGCGATATAGTGATGCTTCTGCATTTTGTTGTTTACTGGGTTCTACATGTAAATATATAGTCAAGTTCCTGTTGTTTGGCCCAGCTGGCCAGGTCGGCGCCTGTCCTGGCGACGGATTCTGCGGTTCAAGTGAAGTCTACTGCGATCACTTCGTCCCATCCCAAGAAATGTGTTTTAAACACCTGGTCGTGGAAAGCAAACAATTTTAATTAAGACAACTATTTTAATTTCTGTGTTCATATCGATCACACTCTGAATACTTAAGTAACATCAAACATCCATGTTATAGTCATTTCAAAGAATATTATTATGAGAGAAGTAAGGAAAAAGGCATCTGGTATAAAACCATTCAACATCAGCCTGCTAGGATACCTTGGTTTCTTTATAGCAAGACAAATAGAAAGGTAATTGTTATAGCACACAGACTGCGTTCAGGCCACTATCCATCTGCAAAGTTTGGACATCTTATGAAAAAAGTTAATACACCAAATTGTGAAACTTGCGGAGTCTTTGATGATGTCTAACACTTGATAGTTGATTGTGTTAAATACCAAAACCAAAGGAACTCGTTGATGTGCAAATGTAATTTTAATGCTTACGATGTAGGACTTTTCAGTTCTATCTTAAGTCATCCTAACACAAATGCGGCTTTATACCCATTTGAGATAATTGCACAACAATGACTTCTCCAAGTTAGTTAGTATCGTAGAATAAGCCACGATGGGGCTAACATATTATTTTATAATAAAAGCCTCTAAATAAATAAAGATATAAAACAAATATCGATCACACTGTAATAATTGTTTAAAAGAACTTTGAATATATAGTAATTAGCAGTGCCGTAATACTTCCTATAAAACCAGCGGCGCTCCATAGTATTACCATGGTTGTTGTTGTACCTTTACAAAAAAACCGCATAATACAACCCAACTTTTCGTATGCTTTTAACATGTCGTTCACTAGCTGTTCCACGTGTTGGGCTCTGTGGTTCTTTAAAAACTACTTTATACCTGCTCTAAGTGATAACTAGACATCAAGTTACTTGTTAGGAACCTTTTTAAAAAAAATTGGGTCTGCCATCAATGGGCGTATTTGTGGTCCCACAAATATTTTTCTTCTTGGAATTTAGTGTCACTTGTCTTTGACAATACTGTCTCGAAGTATAAAAAGCCATCTCCCTCTTCAGTCATAGCCTTGAGAAAAAGTTTAATCGAACCAAGGTTTATGTGGAGTGGTGGTTTAATGGAATTTTTAGGATCCATCAAAGGTACAGTTTCACGTAAGATTTTCTGAAAACACACTACTGTGTACTTCACAACTCTCCTGTCCCACATACAAAAAAAACAACAATGCTTGGTAAATCCACCGCGTAATCCTAGTAATATAGCTATAAGTTTGAGATCAGCGCGTAGTTCCCAGTTGTAATCTTTGTTTTTATTAAATTCAATATTTATTTCATATGTTGAATATGATAATTGTATTGTATGGTACCATAATGCAGCAATACCGCCTTCACACTTGTTTTTGAACCAAATACATCGAAAACGGTAATTGTTTCTTTCACGCCTAAAGTAAGTTTCGAAAAAATAATAATTGACATACACCTCGAAAACTAGACAGTTTGTTGACTATATAAAGTGATTTCCCATGTGGGATTTGAACCCACAACATTTGGCGCAGTAGAAAGTGGCGTGGCTACCGCTTAAACCGCTAGGCCAACCGTGCAGCCTTTATCTTCAGGATTCAGTCCACTCCAAATGTCGTCATAAGCCGTTAGTCTATCTGATTAGGGGCCAATCAATGACATATTTTCCTTACGTTTGTCTTGGTTTGTTTTTTCGTTTTCGCTTTTACACCTAGGTGTAAAAATTATATTCTGGATATGAATGACTCATACCTTATTATCTGAAGGATTTGGAGACGTTAGGTAGCCAAGGTCAGATACCAATCAGGTACGTTTTGCTACAACAACGTCATCTACCGAAGTTACATTGAACTACAGAGTACCGAATTACAAAGGAACTACCAAACTTGAATCGCGATTTTGAACTTCTCGATTAGCAAACATCGTCGGCCCAACATCAACAGTTGGGCAGAGCAAAATGCTCCTTCTGTCGAAGGGATATTGCACCTGTTCCCCCACAGGATAAAACAAAGGATGATCGGTTGTATGTAAGGTCGTCAATTTCAAAGTTACAAACATTTAATAAGATATAATCACTTTTACAAGATTATTAAGTTCAGCATTAACTCAATGATGTGTTCGAATACCCATATAGAAACTTTCATATGGTCACCTTTTTTATGGTTTTAGGAAAACCTAAAACTAAATTAATATTTACTGATTACAAACAGAGATAAAACTTAACTATTTATCATAAAAAAACGTTAATAAATCTAAAATAAGAAGAACAAATTGAAAAGTGTGAAAAGAACCTTTAAATGGCTGTGTGAGTAAGTGGGAGTGTGCGTGCATGTGTGTTTGAGAGGATGTGTATCTGTTAGAGGTGAGAATTCATAGAAGAGTAATATAACGCTAAAATGATTATTAAATAACATACCAAAAAGCAAATAGATCATCATCTTCCTAGTCTTTATTACTTCCAAGATTTGGGGTCGGCTACTAGTTCAACCGATTTTACCTGAATATTAGTTTTTCCACGGAGCGGCTGGTATCGGACCTCCTGAGTTTGAAGATGAACTATTAGAATAATTGATAAATAAATATTTCGGACATCTAACACACAACGCCATCTAGTCCCAAACTAAGCAGAGCTTGTATTATGGGTACTAGATAACTGATATTAATACATAAAAACTTTTTTTTTGTAAATACATACATATTATACATAGAAAACACCCAAACTCCGTAACAAATATTTGCAGATCATACAAACATTTGGTCCGAGTCAGGATTCGAACCCGAGACCTCATGGACAGCAGTCGCGTACGCTACCACTGCGCCACCGAGACAGTCAAAATAAATAAATAATAACTTTAAATTATGTATAGTTGTTTTACACACATTATTGTTTTACAGAAAAATACCATTATGTTTTAATTTTTACTGGTAAGATATATAACTATTATTATGACAGTAATAATTTGCCTTGTCAGTGGACTGGAACGAACAGGGAATATGTATGTTTTTTTATCTGATCATTCAATCAATCATAGAAAACAATATATAAATTGGCTTGAAAATAGTGAATATAATTTTCAAAGTGAAATTCAAAACACTGACTAAAATTAAGCTATTCAAACGCGGTTTTGACACAGCCAATGACGTCATAATCATTTTCTATTTAGTTCGTTTACTATTACTAGTACTACTACTAGTATTACAGTTACTTAATACTTATTAACAGTTATATTTGCTATAAAAATCATAGAAGAAGGTAATTTTTCTCACAAACATTATTAACACAGTTTGAATTTCGACCCCTATAATTTCGACGACGTGACCATTGACGCCACATTCCGTTTCGTAAGCGTTTTTTAAGTTTGAATATCTCTCCCTTAATTTTCAATTTTTATTTAATATTTTCTGAGTGTAAATAACCACGAAATAAAAAAATACCCCTGCAGTATATTGTAAGTGAGTGGCGACTTTCACATACAACGTAACAACAAGAAACACTACAGCGCAATGTACCGAAGGTATGTCGAACTACGATGTAACGAAAGAAACTAATAAAGTACCAATCTTAAATCGCGCAATAGAAGTTCTCGCGCCGATTAGAATATGTACAACCTTTAGGCAGTGGCCCGCCAGGCACGATCTCCTCGCCTATTCGGAGGATCCTCCCTATGTGTCGGAGAGACAGATGACCCGTTCCTCCACAACAATAAAGAATCTAGAAAAAAATATTAGAGAGAAGTAAAAATTTTATGTATATTCGCTATTAAGTCTTGTAACACGTGTATTTTTTGTATTATCTGTGGTTTGCAATGAATGAATCACATAATTTATGTAAAACTGGCGCTGATCTGTTTACACGTTTTAGGAATACTAAACACTTACTAACTGATGGATTTTACCCGACTTATAGAAGGAGGGTTATGTTTTCGGGTGTATGTATGTTTATTCATTTGGCACACCCTAGAGCCTAAACGGCTTGTCGTATTTTTATGTGAGTGGTGTCAATAGATTCGGCTTAGTCGTGAGAGTGACATAGGGGACCTCAAAATAAATAAAAAAATCAAAATAGCAAAAATATTTAAACAAAAATTTATTTGCAATTCTCGAATCTTCTACCATATTGTGTATTTATTACACATCAACTGTTGCCACGGATTTATTAATATATTCATGTTTTTAAACGTATTTATTTTTAAATAATAGTCCTTACATAAGGAAGTTTGTACAAACTTTCGATCCTTTTTCGATTATTTTAACCCCTTCAGGAGAAGAATTTCCATATGTGCTAATAAAAGTATTCATTTATTTGCAATCAAAAGCCTTAAGACAAAGTTTCAGGTCACTAACTTTCACACAAACTTTCAACCCTTATTTCACCCCCTTTGAGGTAGAAATTCCGAAATTCCTTACTAAGTAGGTGTCTACTCTGTAAAACGATCTTACTCACCAAATTTCATAATCCTAACTTTAACAGCTTGCGCGCGGCGATGATGAATCAGTCAGTCAGCCAGGACATGTTATTTTATAAATATAGATAACACTCAGGCACAGAACGAAGTCCCACAAATGAAACCGACGAAGATCACAACATTCAGGACCTCTAAACTTTAGACCTAGTGGCCATTTGTTCTTTTCCAAAAAATATAAACTAATTGATATATTTAATGTATGCTTTTATCGATGATGATGATCATTTTTCGAACGAGCAAAAATCATGAGCACACATTCTTGCAAAGAAAAGTTTAAAAGGCGTTACATATTTTGTAACATCAATAAGTTCAACTAAGGACCTCAGAGTTCTCTCTGACCTCTAAAAACATGGGATCCAATTACATAACTATTATAGCGGCATATTTGTCTAGACAGTCAGTCTGGTCAGTGACCCTGATTCTCAGCTGAATTAATGGATCCAATTCCCAATCAGGACAAATATTGTTATATGATAACAACGTTAAGGTTAAAGGCAAAACTAACTATAACGTCTAAAAAAGCCGTTAAAAATTTTTGAGTAAGCGGCTTGAAAAACTTTAGATGAAAATTATGAAGTCAGAAGTTTTAAAATAAGGGCAGCGTAAGAGCATATTCTATGACTATCAAAGCTTCAATTAATCATATGCTATACAATCACTAACTGCTATTGTTTCATAAAATTAGAATATCTACCTACTATTTGAATAGGTACCTGAAGATCTGACTTTTAAAAAGAGTGGCCATGAGTTTCTTTATTGTATTTTTCTCATAATGCCCTACGCATTTTGGAAACTGGATGTTATGGATCGACACAGGCAGGCAGCGAATTTTGGTGTCTTCGCTTAGTTCACCTTGACAATACAATACATCTGGCGTCTGTTTGTATCGATCTATGATTTTTATCTGTAGCTTCAATTTAACGTGCATAAGTGTCAGTGTTTTAATTGAATAAATGATTTTGAATTGAATTGAGTTAGAAACTTATTTTTGCCTCTGTCTTTTATTTCAAAATAGAAATAATTGGTTTTACCTTAAGCCCGGCGATTTGTTCTGTGTCTGGTATAATTTTTCTATACTGTGTGGCTTCTACATACGACATACTGTATATAAAAATGTATATGTAGTCTGCGAGACCGCAGACCCAGAGCAAAGCCCGTACTACGTTATGTAGACACATAACGTAGTACGGGTTCTGCCTAGTTCGAGATCAGACAACAGTGACTGAGATGTGTCCAGTTACTGTTATTTTCTTTATTACTTTATATAACATATTAGTAACATAAAAAAATATTTTTAAAATATAAAAAGTAGTAGACCACCAACCTCAGGTACAGGGACCAAGAAACCGGTGGTTAGGGCTCCAAAGATAGGAACCTCCACACTAAAAGTCCACGGCGTGTAGAACTGCCTTCTGCATCAGACCCTTGATAGAGTTGTCTAACGTGAGCATCTTAAAGTGTTGTGTCGTACGCGACTTCTGTCCATGAGGTCTCGGGTTCGAATCCTGTGTCGGCGTTTGGGTGTTTTCTATGTATAGTATGTATATATTAACAAAAAAATGTATTTATGTATTCATATCATTGTCTAGTACCCTACGTATATTACAAGCTCTGTTTAGTTTGGGACTAGATGGCGTTGTGTGTAAGATGTCCGAAATATTATATTATTATTAATGATCACTGAATCTACTCACCATATATATAAAATGAGTATTAAATAATATACTAAACACTTATAATAGATCATCATCCTCCTAATCTTTAACATTCCCAAGATTATGTGAGTTCAACTCTATTTTACCTAATAATCAGTTTTTCCACGAAGCGACTTAATCATACCGTCACAACCCTGAGGGTGAACTGAATTCGATTCGTTGTCAGTATGTTTGAGGGCACCGACTTCCCAATAACGATTATCATGACTACCTGGACCTACGGCTTAACGTGCTCTCCGAGGCAAGGGCTAGAAAAACCGCCATATTCCTGCTGATGCTGCTGTTAAGAATCTGTTTTAAGAACCCAACAGCAGTCCGACTCGGGAATCGAAACCCAGACCTCTTGATCGGCAGTCTCTTATGCAAGCCGCTAGACCAACGAGGCGGTCCTTACCATCTTTATGCAGACGACCTTCAAATATACTACTGTATTTTTCCTGATAATTTAGCAGAGATTATTCTCAAATTATTTTAGGCAGCAGGGTCTCTGCTAAGGCTACGGAACTTCTTCCCATTACTTAAATTATCTCTTCTCCTTTCCAACCTTGACTATAGCGATGTCAGCTATCTGAATCTCACCGAAAACCAACTAAATACAAACTAAAATAAAATAATACTATACTAAATAAAATAATATAAACTCTGCATCAGATTTATATTTGGATTACTCAAGCATGATCATATCTCAGAGTATCCTTCTAAACTCAAGTGGCTACCAATACGGTTTGGCTGGGACCTTCACATACTTTCTCTTCTATAGTGTTATGTTTCACCCTCTCACACCATCTTACCTTAAAGAACGTTTTCAGTTCTTACACATAACGCATTGCAGTGACTTAAGATCTTCGGCCAATTTAAAATGGAAAATACTACTAATAACACTCCACTTAGTTTGCAGTCAAGTATTTTACTGTGCAAGCAGTAAGACTGTGGAACAGCATGCCGGAGACAATTCGAAAAGGATGCCTTGTCTGTTTTTGAAAACCTGATAAAGAAATATTCTCGTTGGTTATGAACACTTTATTTATTATATTATAGGTGTATGTAGGCATTTTTAAATTTTATTTATTGCTTCAATATTTACTTCATGGTGTGTTACTAGTTTATAAGCTGCCTTAAAATCATAAACACCCAATATCCCTGCTAAGGTTTTCTGGAAGAAATCTCCATGAGCTATAAAACCGCCATTGTTACACTTCTAACTTCATAACTCGCCTTTAATTGTGTATTTTGTCTTGTGTATACAATAAACATAAAATATATATAAATTAATAATGAAACGGAAAAAACTTTTCAACATCATATATATTTTTGAATACATCATTTTCCAAAAGTTTCTCTCGGGTCTTACGAGCCGACGGCATCTCTAAAGGTCTTCACGAGTCCCTCCCTGTCAACGTACTTGACGCCTCTTATGGCGAAGCCATAGTATTATAATAGTTTAGATCTGTACGCGGCTACGTGCTACATTAATTGTTTTACTCAGTTAACCTATGTGCCGTCAAACAACAGTTAATATTGTAAATTATTAAATAAGGAAGCATAAATAATATATTGTCAATTTAGCAATTTAAGTAAACAGTAGTTCCTAGTTACCCCCACCTAAACCTGTCCATATTACATACATAAGAGTCAGTGCAGAGTCATTATTAAATTATTACAATCAACGTGTCGTCTATTTGGCTCCCTGGGTAAACACGCAATAATTGGTGACCCCGACGTGATCTATTGGTTTCTAGTGCTGATATAAAACCGGGACGACCGGAACCCTATTTGGTGTTCAGCAGTGAATCTAGAGAACAATAGCATTACGAAATTATCACATCCCAAAAATGGCTCCAACAACAACTCGTTCAAGAGGCGACACTGGGTGCGAATCAGTTGCTGCTATCACGGTCACAGACAAACTACCGCAATTTTGGACAGACTCCCCACGTTTATGGTTCGCCCAGTTTGAAGCAATAATAGCACCACAAAAACAGGGCGAAGATTACAAATATAACATGGTAATATCCAAACTACCAAAAGAGGTCGTCTATTGCGTGTTTACCCAGGGAGCCACCAATTAGACGACACGTTGATTGTAATAATTTAATAATGACTCTGCACTGACTCTTATGTATGTAATATGGACAGGTTTAGGTGGGGGTAACTAGGAACTACTGTTTACTTAAATTGCTTAATTGACAATATATTATTTAAGCTTCCTTATTTAATAATTTACAATATTAACTGTTGTTTGACGGCACATAGGTTAACTGAGTAAAACAATTAATGTAGCACGTAGCCGCGTACAGATCTAAACTATTATAATACTATGGCTTCGCCATAGATATTCCCCCTCTGAAGAGAAAAAATATCATTATACCTTGTAAAAAAATATGGTGTGACTTTAAACCACGTTTGCATCTCTAATTATAGTCGTAAGCCTCTTCTCGATTTTCTTGGCTACGGATTTGCAAACGATGACAATTGTAGCGATACCACATATGATGATCCCTGCTATCGCCATGACAATTAACCAGCTTCGAATTCCTTGCACTTCCGTGACCACTTGGGAGTGCAGATTTAACAAGTCTTCTGGTTTTGGTGCATTGTTCTGTACCATGTTGACTTGTTCCTTTTCGTGGCTCGCGTTTGATCCCATGCTGGTGTTGTTTCGACGCTGGCTAGGTGAATGCATATAGTTGTATAATTCTAGTTTATATATTATAATTGGAATCTAACCGTCTGGTGGGAGACTCTACCAGAACGTGTCCTTGTTTCTGTTTGCTTATCTGCTTGTGAAGATTCTGTTATCTTGTCTCCGATTGTTCGTTCGCTTATCTTGCTATTATTTAAAATAAATGCTGGTTTATGTCTATCGATAGCTACTCTTTTTTGTTGTCCGTTTATCAAGATCGTGAAAATCTTATCATTTCGACTGATGACAAGATAAGGTCCCTCGTACGGTGGTGTGAGGCTTGGCCGTAGTCGGTCACAACGTAAGAAAACGTGCCTACATTCCGCTAACTGTGGGTGTACGAATATCTTGTCGTTCTTGCTTTGTCTTTGTGGACACGAAATCATGTGTTCTAAGTTATCCTTAATTTCTCTGACAAAATCTGCGTACGTTGAGTTATTTTGTTTAGTGCGCGGTAATCTCCGCATGCTCTCCATTCGCCATTCTTCTTCTTGACTAAATGGAGTGGCGATGCCCATTGACTGCTTGAAGGACGGCATATTCCCATGTCCATCATCTCTTGGAATTCTTGTTTTGCAATCCTGTATTTGTCAGGAGGTTGTTACATACGG
>PKRV01000902.1:436210-449770 GCA_003709505.1 Hyphantria cunea | reverse complement strand
TTAGCCAGTACGAAATTAATAGATAAAAATATAATATAATACTGTCGTCGCCAACTGTACATTACGGGCGGCTGCGGGTAGGTGTGCGGGGATGAGGGAGGAGTGTCACATTCCACGCAGGTCTCAACTTATCGCGCACGGGTAGTAGTTCACTTTTTATAGCCGAGTAGTCACCTTGCGAAAAAATATACTTTTTGTTATTTTTTTCGGGTAGCGCGTGAATTTCTACAAATCTTGCCTGGATGATAAAAGGCTTATGATTTAAATCAATTGGAACTACTAGAGGATCAGTATCACACTCAGTAACAGTAACCGAGTCATTAGAAAATACTAAGTCTAGTAACCTGTTATTCACATTGCAGTTATATTGTTATAAATTACATGTCTGCATAGTATCCCAACAGTCCACGATATGTGGACATAAAATGCTGTTAGGAAGCAACTCGGGACTGCCACTGCATGCGTGAGACCACTGTACCTTATTAGCAAAATTAAAATCTCCTAGAATTATAAATTTATCAAGGGGGGGGATACGCAAGAATTAGTTTACTAATGTTAATATTAAAATTCTGTAATTGCGTTTTGTAGGAGTTACCTCGACTTTCATCACACAGATAAACAGCACTAATATGTATCTTGTACGTTACCTGTGGCCTTGGCTTTTTTTAATATAAGTGTTACCCAAATGTCCTCAGCGAAACTACGCCAGTCCGGTCTCTCGAGAACAGTAAATTCACTTTTAATCGCAATTAATACACCGCCACCAAGGTGTTGCTCAGTACGAACATAATCACGAACGCGTCTAAACACGAGATATCGGTTATCAAATAATTCACTGCTAAGAATGTGATCCACCAACCAAGTCTCTGTTATCACAACGACATCATAATTGTTGAGACATATACTGCGGTAAAAGGTTGAGGTCTTTGTACGTAAACCCCGCACGTTCTGGTAATACATAATATAAAAGAAGCCATATTTCCATCTTACAATATCACATCTATTCAAAAATATTAAAACATTTATATGAATAACAAAATGAACTGGCAAATTTTGAACGAAGTTATAATTTTTTAAGGAGGTAGAAATCATCAACCAATAAACCAACCAGCACAACAAGGCTCAGTGTCGCACACATACCAAGTCTGAAAAATACAATTTTCGAATGGACCGAATAGACACAAACCGATGCAGAGATAAGGATTGCCGCGATCTATAAGTCGTAATGGATAAAATGCAACATCTTAAAATGAACTTTAAATTGTAATTTTTATGGTTGCTATTACATTCACCCAACATACGAGAGCAAACACAAGATGGCTTGTTTTGGAAAACGTAGCATGCACGCTGTTGTCTACGGTTTTCAAACTTTTTTACAATAAACAGTTTTTTATTTCTAATGTGTAAATAGTAAACTAAACTACATGGAATGATTATAAAATAGTGGTTCAAAGTAATTTCTTCAAGTCCTTCTCTGATTTCACATATATGATAGGGCTAGTGTCTGTCTTCCTCACGTGTATCGTTGCGTATCTGACCCATACATAACGAAAATTTAATTCTGTTGCTGCCTTTTTAGTTTTCGAAAGTAGAAGTTTGCTTTTAGTCGTTAGGTGATCATTAATATAAATTCTGTGATTCCCCGATAATCCAGTTTGATTAGGGATGAGGGAAATGTTCTTAATTGCGTATCTGGATGCAGCAATAAAATCTTCCTTCACATATCGATTACAAAATCCAACGATTATTGGTTTTGAGTGTTCTTTTTCACGCGTCGGAACTCTGGTTACGAAATTAATTTTTTACAAAGGGATAGCTTATCTTGGCGCCAATCTACACCACTATGTCAAAGAGATTCTCATTAGCCATATGTGGGACCCCTTTTATCTCTATGTGTTATGGTTTTATTTTAAGTTAAGTAAATGTCACAAAACATCTAGCCTATTAATCAGTCTTAGAAAAATTCATAATCCTTTACTGTTAACTACAGTTTAAAGAGTAATTAAAAATAACAAGCGGTAAATGCCATGGTAAATACTATAGATGGACTTATAGCTGAAGGGGAAATATGGAAGGATTACAACGTACCGTAAATACATACTATGAAGTCAATTGCATTAATTCAGAATATTGTATTTAGTTTATATAATGTTAATATATATTTTGTTACTTGTATGGATAGATTCCTCATCTTCTAATTTTCACGGAGAAATTAAGATAATTAATTTAAGAAAGTTAACAAATTCGTGACCCTAGTGCACATCTCAAAAAGTTTTACACTAAGGAATAAAGAGTTGATGGTGGCCTCATAGCTAACTTCAAAAAAATCGATCACTGTCGGCCATAGCTTTAAGAGCTACATATACATCATCATCATCATCAGCCTATCGCAGTCCACTAGTGGACATAGGCCTCTCCTATTTCACGCCACTTAGTTCGATCTATGCCTTCTCGCATCCAGCTCCTGCCAGCCGTATTGCGCAAATCATCGTTCCACCTGGCCTGTGGTCGTCCTACACTACGTTTGCCGCGACGCGGTGTCCACTCAAGAACTCGTTTACCCCAACGGCTATCGGTTCTTCGGCAAATGTGGCCAGCCCACTGCCACTTCAGCTTGTTAATTCTGTGGGCTATGTCGATGTACCTACCTCCTCATCGAAGTCATGACTCATTTTATTAACAATAATTGAAAAACCAAAGTATATTCAGATTGGCACGAGCTATTTTCATTCTGTAATTGACTCTTAATCATATTCAAGACTGATATTGCGCAAAAAATTTACATATTGTAATGCTTTACAAAGCTAGGAAATATGGATTATTTGTTGGAAGTTATTTGATATAGTAAATTTTAATTCAGATTTGTAATTTTAAACAGATATAGATATGGATATTTAAGTGGTAGATCAGATAATATGCGTTGGCATTAATGAAATATTAGAAACAGAGTGGAGAAAGTGTAACATCTTCTCTAAGTTTTTATATTTACTGTCCTTTAAAGATCGAACACTTAAGAAACACGTCAAGTGATATCATTTATTTCAGTGTGAGCACTTCTATTAAAAAATGAGAAATATTACGCTTAGTTTATTTCTTACCGCCATACTATTGCGCTAACACTTTACGACGCCATTTATTTTGTACTCGATCATTACAACATTTTTGTTATTGAATACATGGTAAACGTTTCTATACACTAAGTTTATAGTCCGCGTGATGGTGAACGATTACTGTGCCGCCCATGGACACTCGTAACACCAGAAGTGTTACAAATGCGTTGTCGGCCTTTGGAAGATGGGGAGGAGGATGGGGAAAGGGTCGATAGTATGAACCTCCGGTATCTACACTTAGTACCTTAGTACTACACAGCGCAAGTGCTATTTCACATCGGTTATCTGCGCGGCCGTGGTATCACTCCGTTCAAGCCCAAAACTGTCTAGTACTTTTCTACAAAGATAAAAAATAGCTATACCTATATAACAGTATAAACAACAATGCCAAAAATATAAATAAATTGAATTATCTAAAGGTTTTGCAGAATTTATTGTCACAATAAACAAATTTCATAGGATAAATTTTCCTGACCCCTGTCATGTCAAATTAAAAAGTTATTATATTATGATCGCGGCTACAAAGTCAAATAGCTTGTTAAAAAAAACTGTTTTATGCTGTAGGAAAACTTGAAACGATCCTTGTTTTTAACGTGTCGAAATCGTCACGGACCGTCAACCCCACCGGGGTTTGCGGCGGGTGGTGTGTTGGAATCGGACTTATTAAAACTATACGGTTTGCCACTCTACACATGCAATAGGAGGGATCCGGGAACTGCTGGTATTAAGACATCCTACCCAGCGAATCCCCGCAATGATGCAGTTACACTGTCTGTGTGGGCAAAAGTCGCCCAAGGGCAGAAGTAGCGTCGACTAGATTTGTCGAAAATGCTCGTCGAAAAGCAACCTCCCGACAAGGATCAGGCCCGAATATTCCCAGGCCAGGCTCACCACCTCTTAAAAGTTTATTCCCCGTCCTGTGAGTTGGTCACTGTGGTTGGTTTTATGCGCGTAACAAATTACGCCCAGCCTGGTGAGGAGACTACCTCGAAGGACTCAGCCGTGTGTGAAAAAGATGTTATTTGAAATGTCTAGTGAAATATATTTAGTATGGTGTGTAGGTTTTATAAAAAAAAACAAGTTTTATTTAATTACACGTTAACCTTTTACAGAATAAAAAAATTAGTAACTTAACGCTAATATGATTATAATTATAGTGATGCTTACAGAAGTACAAAAGGAACCTTTGAACTTGATGAAACGAAATAATGGAGCGTGCATAGACCAAATATTCTTACTTGCTTACTATTCACCAACTCTAGCTTGTTTTCTAATCTATTGAAATATATTTTGGGATTATCCTATACAAGTTTTAGGCCTGTGGGTAAGAAGATCGGTTCGATACAAAAAATTATGCAAAAAGGGTGCCGATTTGTTTTATCCTCGTTCTGTTCTAAGGCATTGATGTCACATTTTACAACCTCAAAGTTACCCGACAATGGCTAATTATATTTTACTATATAGGAAAATACAGATAAGTCATCCCTTTTTTATTTAATTTCCTTTTCCTTTATTTAAAATCATTGATATTGAGGACCGTGGGATCTCAGTCTTTCAGAAACCACAATAAGTAAATTAAATGGTCAAGCTTATCTGTGGTTTCTGCATTAGAGGCTACTAACTAAACCAAAAAAGTTGAGTGTTCAGTAGCAGTATACATATGATTTATTTCTATTTTACAATAACGCGATGGCTAAATAAGTGTGTAGGTGATGGTGTGGTGAAGGCAAAAAGCTAATATTATAATAAATAAAAAGGACGTCCTGATTAAAATGATGCTGATGTTGGTACAAATACTGTAACTGCTTCAGAACCCATCAATAATCCAGCACGAAAGTGTGATCATATTGTAATAGATGACTGAATGTGATAATTGAAAATGTTTGTTTGGAAAGATTAACATATATTTTTTTAAATAAAAACTCTAAAAGATGAAGTAGCTGATTTAATCTTTATTGATGTCGGAATGAACAAACTAACATATGTACATTCCATATCTTTTGGAGGGTGAAGACGGTGCTCATACAAAATCCGGTATCGTCCTTTCCTGTCATGAATAATAATAATGTATAGTGTACAGACTGTGCAGTCATTTGCATGCAGTGCGAATCACATAAAAAATACAAGGAAATCCTTTAAGCAAAATCATTTTTTCTACACAAAATATTTGAATCCAGAGAATTCGACCTTGTGGACTAAAATTATTTCCTGTGCCTTTTTTTTGTGGAATAAGGCATAAAAGATCAGACGTATCGCCTGATGGTAAGCGATTACCAATACCGGGGTTGCACAAGTGCGTTGCCGGCCTTGGGGGATGGCGAGGGGGATGAGGGGAAGGGTTGGATTATGGGCCTCCGGTATCCTCACTCACTCGGTGAAACACGACGCAGGCGCTGTTTCACAACGGTTTTCTGTGAGGCCGTGGTATCACTCCGATCGAGCCGGCCCATGCATGCCGAAGCGTCTCTGATATGTAACCATAACATGACTTATATTATTCTGGTCATTTCCGTCAGTCATAGATCTTTCAGACCTTAAAAACTTGATCTCTGACAGATGTTCACGAAATCAATGAAATCAATTTATTGTTATTCTTCTCGTGCCCGTATTTTCACAAATAAAGTGTTATATTTTATAAATATTAAAATTCGAAGCTAAATCCGACAGTTATCACGGTAAAGATCAACCTATGACCTTCCAGAAATATCAAGTATTTTCATGCCAAATTTAATTGAAACCGGTGAAGTGCTTGCTTTGTTTAGTGGTGAAAGCATGAGAGACAGACAGACAAAGATTTATTTCAATTTACAATGTTAATTTGGGCTAGTCTGGATTGCTAAGACATGCAAGACCATATGCTATTTAGGTAATAGTTTCATTTATCAGATCACTCACGTCATCTCCAATCTCTATTTCTCATTCTAGAAGATTTTTATGCAGTTTTGAGAACGTAAAACTTTCAAAAATAAAAATAATTCTTGAAAATAACGTAATATTTTTTTAAATATATTTTAGTTATTTCTTAAAGGATCACTCAAACTAATTTAATTAATTTTATTAACGTCTAGATAACAATACACATCTTGTTTTTATTTTTCGGAAATCCTCATTTTGTTAAATGTTTGTCAATTATAAAAAAAATATCCATCTACTCGCGATCTGTTGTACATATAAACAGAACCTACAAAATATAAAATAAGTAAGGACTTTCATAACATGAACCATGTCTTTGTAAGAATTAAATTTCCAATGTAAATAGCAATGAATCCTCCATGGCCTCATTTCCAATTATAATGGCCAATAATTGAGGCTTCTCTGTTACTTTTTAAATTTAATTTAACAAAAAGTTTATGTGCTTTCTAAATATTGAGTCATAGTATTTATCAGTAGCATATTGTTGTGTAATAAACGTCTTCTTTATTTTTTAAATGTTTTTCAGTGATTGAAAACATAACACGCTTATTTTAATAAAATAATGTTACGGTAAAAATAATTTCACTCGAAGCAAGGTTCATCTTTAGAAATATTCATTGCCTGCCACTTGCGCTGGTAACGAGTTATCGTGTTCAAGTTTTGACTGCTTGGCAAAGGTACAGAAGCTAAACCGTTTAGTTTGAGAGCGTATATCCATATATACCACTCTGAAATGGTGACTTTCAAGGTCAGCACGTGTTGTTAGTAAAATATCGAGGCTTAGTCTACAAAACAAACAAGTTCGTGGTGATGCTACCCATACAAACTAATATAAAATAATGGTTTCTTTTAAGTTTAAAAGAAACATAATATATATGTATATACGATAGTAATTATCGCAACTTATAATTATTGTCATAAATATAAACTACTTCAAGTAGTAAATCTAAACAAGCATACACCTGTCTATGAAGCAGAGGAAGCAATCAAATCCGGTAGAGTATCTCCAACCTGAGATTAAAACTGTGTTGGGCCAATTTCAGACAAAAGGATTAAAAAAGTATAAACAAGCAGACGGTGAATAAAAGATTTCTGAAAAATCGATGCAAATGGATGTTTTTCAATATATCGAAATCAATTTAATCATACATAAGAAAAGGGATGGCTGTAATATCGTCTTTCGTTCTATAATTTCGTTTCATTTTTCATGAGATGTAGACGAAATTTCTTATACAAATGGAGTTATTAAAATTATTTTCTACCTGAATAAAGCTTCGATTTCTTTAAAATGGTTTCCAATATAAAATTATAATTTCATCTAAAACATACATACTACATAATACTTCAAATTGTAAACGAATTACTAAACCTAGGATTACCAAAGGGCTACTTGGGTATATGAGGAATCGTGACTAAATGTATCAATAAGCAAAAAAGAACCCGCATAACCAATATATCATAACAACATTCACGCGTTGCATAATTTTTTGTAACGTGCTTTTAGAAATAACTAATTTAAATTTTTATTTCGCTTCTCTCTCTTTCTCTTATGTGTTTCCTCATAAAATAAACATAATATTTATTAAACAAAAAGTTAAAATTTATTATTGAGATATATCTCTAGACAACAAAAATTAAATAAACTCAATAATAAATTTTCTTTTCGTAATATATTTCACGTTATTAGTATCAGCCTTTCACTGATTTCGGAATCTTTTTGATATGCTGATCCTCATGAGAGCTTACGACCATAGTTAAAGAAATGCAAATGAATATTGGAAATATGAACAGCGTCTCATTTTTTGAATCAATTTCATTTCAACCCATCATTGGTAAAAACAATATTTTAATTATGTCCGTTGAAAAGAGAACTGATATATGATGAGGTAAACATCTACCAATTTTCTAATAGAACTGTTACACAGTTTTGTCACATATAGCCTTTTGTTATAGAAGTAGGCACAAATTGAAATGTATGAATATTATTATCATATAAACTAGGTATTTCTGTTGCACGTTACGAGATCCTCAATATTAAGACGATTTTCTCCAAGACAAAGCATAATATTGTTAACAGCTACTAGAGCTAATCAACAGAGTACGGAGAATTCATAACTGGTAGAGAATTCTCTGAGCTCTGTTTAGAACGCAACGTTCGTAGTGTACTTAATGTATGATGAACTATTGTAAGATTAATACGACATACGTGTAATATTCTGTAGTGGTCGTTTCTTAATTTAGATAATTTACTATATTAATATTCAGCTATTAGCATACACATGTAAGGTCGTGTAAAAGTGAGTCATTATTTTCAGAAACTTGAATACGATGAAACAAAAATGCTATTGGTTATAACACAGCAATGATAATGAAAATT
The DNA here is from genome assembly GCA_003709505.1 of Hyphantria cunea. Taxonomy (NCBI): domain Eukaryota; kingdom Metazoa; phylum Arthropoda; class Insecta; order Lepidoptera; family Erebidae; genus Hyphantria; species Hyphantria cunea. The sequence continues at coordinate 441,370 of PKRV01000902.1, read as the reverse complement.
ATAAGCTTTAATATAATATTTATAGAAAGCCACATGCACCACATTACATACACCTACATTAACATACTAATCAAAATATTTAAACGCGCAAGTTTACACCCTCTTCATACACCACCACATTAGTGTCACAATACTTACACACATTTTATCACTTAAATCACTGAAAAAGGACTTTTCACACTTTCCGAGAAAAAATAAAATAAAACAAAATACAAAATTTTAATAACATTTATATTTCATTTTAGGTAGGTTTTGGATTGTAAAGATGTTTGTGAAGTTCAACTAGCAAATGGAAAATCGTACGCAATTATTTTTTAAAAAAATATTAGAGGTGCTGACAACCGAAATACAGGCTTTGTCTAGTTTGTTTAAAGATATTTATAATACATTTATAATATTAATCTGTAAAATATTGCCATTTTTTGTAATTTAGTACTATATTAAGTTCTTTGTTTGAAAATAAATAATTATTATTAATATAGTTTACAGTAGCAGATTACGTGATTTACAAGCTACAAGATTGTTTGTTAGCAATGAAGGTTTCTAAGACTTCTATAATCTTAAAACTTCACTACAAACTTTGATAATGCGAAGTGTACGTCTAGCGGGAATATGGAAGCAAAGTGAAAACTAGGACACGTTTATGAAACACTATCTCATCAACGATATACCTCGTTAAGAGTTTTGCTTCTGTGTTGTGTTTGTTCTCTGATGTATTTTAAAACTTGTTGAAAACTATAATATTTTACCTGATAAATATACCTTCTATAAAATATGATAGATAGCCACACATTGTCGCTTCGCCATCTTTCTAATATATTTACCGATTTGATGTTGGTAGAAGTTTATTAAAATCGTAATTAAAAATGGAAAATTATTTAAATTGTGGTTGTTTTCTATGTTATATGTAAGTATAATTCAAAAAAATGAATATTGTCGAAAGTTGCTGATAAGCATATAAATATACCATGGTCCAAATAAATAAATAAATAAAATAAACAAATAATTTCCTCCTTTTTTCAATGATCATCCTCTAACTTGCTGTATAATTAACACATATCTCTCCTCAGTTTTGCAATAGATTTTCTCTTGAATGCACATAGACAAAAAACTTGACTCTGGTGTCCCTCAAGGCGGTATTCTTTCTCCTTTATTGTTCTCTATATACTAAAATCTCCTTACGCTTGAACTTCAGAGTGCGTATCATCTATATGCCGACGATCTTCAACTCTACTCGCAAGAAAACGAAAATAAAACTGGAAACGAATAATGTGTGATCCAAAAGGTTTGCATTAACAGTTAATCCATCAAAATGTCAAGCAATTATAGTAGAATGTCATAGATTGATCAACAGATTAAACACCAAGATTCTTCCGGCTATAATTTTTAATGGGACTTCTACACCTATTTGCCAATCTGTAAAAGATCTTGGCTTGCATCTCGATTGTACACTGAGCTGGCGTAAGTACTTTGCAAGTCAGTGCCAGAAGGTTACTGGTACTCTTCGGGCGCTTTATCGCCTGAGAAATTTTCTACCTCCGAAAACTAAGAGTATGCTGGTACAAACCCTCATCTTCCCCATAATAGACTATGGTGTCGTGTGCTGTTATTACTTGAATGCAGATCTGCTCGATAAACCGTCTTCTTAATNTATCGCCTGAGAAATTTTCTACCTCCGAAAACTAAGAGTATGCTGGTACAAACCCTCATCTTCCCCATAATAGACTATGGTGTCGTGTGCTGTTATTACTTGAATGCAGATCTGCTCGATAAACCGTCTTCTTAATAACTGCATTCAATTCGTTTATAATCTCCGTAAATATGATCATGTATCATATTTCCGCTTTTAGCTCAATTGATTACCAATCCATCCAAGACGAAAACAACGTGCACTAACAGTATTATACTCCATTTTAAATAACCCTGCATCGTCAACATACTTAACTTCTTACTTCCAACTACTATGTAGCAATCTCAACAGAAACCTTCGGTCCACCATAACATTCTTCTTCGCTATTCCTCCCATACGTCTGAATTTGTTGGTTCATCTTTTGTTGTTCACTCTGTTCTTCTTTGAATGAGAATGAGCTACCTCTCGAAATCAGGAATTATTTTTTCTTTTAAGACCAAAGTTAAGCTATATCTCAATAAACAAGTGCCAGAATCATCATCCTCATAACTCTCATCCATTATTTTTATTATACCTATTTGTGTATGTGTATATACATACACAAATAGGTCTATGTTCTTGGTCATGTTTATATAAATATTAGTTGCATGTATAATATGTACTAGTTTTTGTGGGTACGTTAAATTTATATTTATTGCGTGTATTTGTTATGGTATTTGATCTGTTTATTTTAATACAATTATTAATCAAAAACACCTTCTTTCTGTTTTTCTCTGCATCGTCTAGTGGTTAACTGGTAGAGAATACCTTAGGCATTAAGTCCGCTAATCCACCACAAGTACATAATGTATTAAATAAATAAATAAATAAATAAAACACTTCCTGAGCACTGTTTTTATATTTTCGTGACTTTTACGCATACATAAAACTATTTAAATATCTTATGTTTCTCCGGTGTTTAGAACGCTTTATACCACGTATATATATATTGTATCCTGAAATGCAAAAAAACAATATGTTTATTATAAAATCTATTTAACAAGAAATTAAACCGCCGAAAAAATTTAAAAACCAAAAATAATTATCATTTTTTTGAAAATTAATATTAGGTTCTTAAACTAATGTTAGTAAACTTACTGAAATCGCGCTACTCTGTAAAAAGTTATGCGTGGTCATACGTAAAAATATATATATACACGTCAATTCGACAACCTCCTCCGTTTTTTTCGTTGGTTTAAAAACAGGGTTCTAAAACCTTTTTTCATAATTTGAACTGTTATGGTACTACGGTACGAGTATATATAATGCTTCAAGTATTATCAAATTCAAGTTATATTGGTGAATGAAATAAAAAAAAGACAAAATTGACTTAATACGTTTTACTTGTAGAATGAACTGTCGCCTGCAGTATTCCCGATCTAATACGACCTTCAAACCTTCAAGAAAAGAGCGTACTCCTTCTTAAAAAGCCGCACTTGTGACGCCTCTGGTGTTGCGGGTGTCCATGGGCGGAGGTAATCGCTTACCAACAGGCGATACGTCTGCTCGTTTGCCATTTAATTCCTAAAAAAATACTCATATTGACTGTAGTTAATATTAATTCGTGAGTATATGCATTAAGTATCTAATTAATTCAAAGAACACTAAGAACCTTTTTTGACAGAAAATTTGACGTGCCTCCAATATCAATTGTGTCAAACCGTCTGTCAGATAAGCTAACCTGAACTTATACGGAACCGGTGAAATTTATCTTGTAACGAAGATACAACAAATACGTACGAAAATCGCCATTTTTCTTTTTTATTTTGCCTGACAGTTGTTGGTTGTTTCACTGTGGTTTCTTTTACACAATTTTATTTCGCTGTTACAATTAATTTTCCATGTAGCATAAAGCAACATGAGAGTTGTCGGCTTGCTTCAGAGCAGTCAGACAGGCGACGAATTAAAATTTGATTATAAGAAATTGTATTAAATAGACCCAGCTGAGCATTTCAATTTAAATAAAAGAACCAATATAATCTAAAATGGAATTTTGAAAGTTTGTATCTTTAAAGCTCTCATAAGATATTAAATATCTTAAATATTTGCAGTACTCAAGTTTCTATAACTCAAAAATTTACTTTGTATTTGTAACCGGGTTTTTTTGCTGTTCTAAATCTAGCTACCCCACAGAAAATTTCTAGTAAGCATGCGTGGTCTTCAACAACGATATACTTCTAAATTGGTTGATAGAGTGAATCTGAAGCATCAAATTAAAACTGATTATTTTTTGTCCGAAGGTAAAACTTTCCAAACGGAATCTTGAAAATATAACAATGTATATGACGTAGTGTATATCACAATAGATATTAAACTAGCTCACCCTTGTGGTAGGTGGGTGAGGATACCGAAGACCCATCTCCCACCCCCCATGAACAGATTGATACCCTAGGAAGGTACCAACTGTGCATGCGTTGGAGGATCCCTCTCTAGGCGCCTGCATTCAGGACCCAACGCGCCTGAACGTGGATACCCAGGTTGCCCCTCGTAATCACATGAATCATCACGTGCCTAGGTATTTAATAGAATACTTAGGCAATGAAATATATACACACTTAAAATTGCCCACATTTTTTAAATTTTATTTTATATATATCAGTGATGTGTTACTCTCGTACTAAATACAAGTAGTGAGCTCATTCATAAATATCAATTGAAGTATTTTGTAGTTTTTTATGTAATTTTATAATCTTTTTTTTTCGGACCTCTGATACATTACGCTATCTAGTTATTAAACTTCTAATTTCCTTTCTTTGATGGCACTGCTTACCCCTACAAAAAAGCCCTTTGTGTGTACAGCAGTGGTAAATTATCTCATGATTAGGATTCGTATAATAATATGCAAAATCTATTCATATCGCCACTAGAATAAATATTACAAGCTTATTATTTATACAAGTGTCTAATTCAACTCCACCTCTGAGTTTGCAGTCATAATGAAATGTAACTAAATAGTTACCAATTTCTCAATACCAATTTTTATAAAAAATATACGTTATACTACTACAAATATACGTTGTATTCAAATAATATTTAACTGCCTAATCAATTTAATAAGTCTTCATCGTGCCTGGGTGAACCTGGATGCTTTGCAACGAAGCCTTTGTCCAGCAGTTGTGGAGGCAAGGAACTAAAATTTAATCGCAAAAATTTATTATGATAATATGCATTATTGTACACCCACCGACAAATATTAGCAGATGATTTTAAAATGAGCAATTATTATATATTATGAATCGTTTGTAAATAAAAAAGTAAATATTTATTTCTGCTATAGGATACATTGGCATAATTTTGTTCAGGCGTCAATTCATCAAAAGTGAAGTAGGACTAGTCCGGACATGTTGTAGGTCCCACAAGAAACTAAACGGCAACGTGGTTGGCCAAGACAACTTTGACAACACGATTAGATGGCTTCTAAATAGTTTGACCCTAACTAGCAGATGACAGAGAGACCTGGTAAGGTAAGAGTCAACCTTTAGGTTCTATAT
>PKRV01000902.1:382155-436032 GCA_003709505.1 Hyphantria cunea | reverse complement strand
GGGAGTGGATTTCACAGAAAATCACGATCAAAATAGGCGGTATTGTATCATATTATAATTACTATACTTATTTGTACTATACTAATTCATAAGTATTTTTTTTAGTTTACTCAACTAAAAAAAATACTTATAAATTAAAATGCCTTTAAAGCCAGCAGTACCCTTGAATTAAAATAAAAGTTAAACAAATAAAGCCATTACAATAGGTTCAGATAAGCCTTACTTATCTTTAATCGTAGCTTTGACATAACTCCCTTTTCAATTCAATACCCAGGGACTATATACTCAAATTAGACCTGCTGTTTATTCCATAATAAATATCTTGTGTTCAAAAACGTTGTTATTTTTATGTTTATGTTTATGTTAAAAAGTTAAATGCATTCAGTTGCCTATTTTTGCCATAGAATAAAACGCAACTGCACGTTCATCAGTATAACATAGTAAAAGGAGTATAGTTTTGAGTGCGGTAGCCGCAAAAACACAGAAACAATCACTTTATACAAGTACAGAATCAGCAAACAGGCCCTTACCTAATGTAATCATCCAGGAGTGAGACAAAAGGATGTTCTTTCCCCGAAATTGTTTATAAATTCAATGGAGGATTTCTACAAGACAAAATACTGAAAAGAAAATGGCATAAATATCAATAGCGAATATACTTGCAGTTTGCGGACGGCATCATCATCATGGCAGAGACGCCGCAGGACCTGAAACAGATGTTAAACGAAGTGTCTGACTCATCTCTGCTCATCGGCCTACCAAAACCAAGATCTTATTTAATGAGCAAGTACTACCAGAACCGATTGCGTTATACGGGGCCGTTCTCAAAATTGTTCAAAAATATGTGTACCTCGGGCAGACTTTGCAGTTAGGTAAAAACAGCTTTTGAAGACGAAGTGAACAAGAGAATTCAGCTGGGTTAGGCAGCGTTCGGGAAACTTCGTCGCGTCTTTTTATCATCGATCCCACAGTTTCCAAAGGCAAAATTCATCATCATGACATATGGAACAACGTTTCTCTGAGGAATCGTATCAGGAATGAGGTGATCCGGCAGAGAACCAAGGTCATTGACATATCCCAAAGGATTAGTAAACTGAAGTGGCAGAGGACTGGACATATTAGCCGCAGAACTGATTGCCGTTGGTGTTATCAAGTTCTTAAGTGGAGACCGCGCTACGGAAAACGTAGTGTGGGATGTTCACAGGCCAAGTGGAGTGAGGATAGGCGAAAAATGGCTAGCAGGTGCTGGATACGAGAAGGCAAAAATCGAACCAAGTGGCGTGAAATTGGAGAGGCCTATGTCCAGCCATGGACTACGATAGGCTGATGATGATGATTATGATGATCACCTTATAAGCTGTTAAAAACAATATTAAAGACGTATGGGCAGTCGGTCAAAAATAAAAAAAATAAAAAATTCATAAAAGTGAATCTCGATGTTTTGGCACTAGCAGTTATAGACCAGTTGATCTTTAACCAATATTCTTCAAAATTTTTGAGAAAATTATTCATAATAGTTTAAGTATGTATTCGGAAAAAGGGGCATTTTAATGAAAGAACAATACGGTTTTCGAAGAAGAAGAAACATTGACATAGCGGTCTATAATTTAGTGAAATCGGTAATCCCTCTCATGGACAAGGGACAGTCGAGAATTGGCTTGTTCATAGATATGTTTGGACATTGCTTGGACAAGCTTTGATTTCATGTAAGACATGACATCTTTTTAATGGCATAAGAGGTAATTTATGTGATTTATTAAAGCCATATCTATCCAAAAGAAGACAGATGACCAAAATTTTCAATATATGTCCAAAATCGAAATCCGAATTAGTTTTCGTATCTAATCAGAGAAATGTAAGATTTGGTCCCATGAGGTTGCGTTTTGGGTCTTCAGCACTTTATTTTATACATTAATGACTTCTCATGCACAACCACATATAACATGACTTTATTTACTGACGAGAGCACTATACTGTTTGCGAATTAATCCTTAATATTAAATTAAACTAAAATAAATGCGTCATTTAAATTGATTATACAATGGCTACAAAACAACAACCTAAAAATTTACATTGAGAATTAAAGAATAGTAAATCTTTATAAATAAAAATGAATATCGAAATGTATGTACGCAAATAACTTCTGAGAGGCTGCACCGATTTGGATAATTATTGGTTATTGTAAGGACAAGGTTTATATAGAAGAAATTTAAAGGATAACCTTAAAAGTTTTATTTTCACCACTACTACTACTAATACGAAACTGAAACGGGCATAATTACTATAATAATAAAAATAAATGACAATATTAGCATTTATATGGACTGCCGATGGAAGCGAAAACATAAAACTCGAATATTATTTGTATAATTAATGTATAAAATTAGAAATTTCATTACGTTTAAATAAAAATTATCGACATCAAACATTAGCATGTAGAACACATGAACCCATAAAATGTTCCCTTGCCACAAAGTGCTCATAGAAATATATAGTTAAACAGCTGACGTATATTTGATAAGTGAAATTGAATGGATTTAGTGAAAAGTTCAATGTGTGTATAGCTGAAAAAGCGCTTTTGTTTAATTATTATTTAAATCGTGTAATTAAAGAATCATTGTGCAGTACAATACTGAGTACTAAATAAATGAACTATATTTTTTTACTTAACTTTATTTTATTGATGCGAAAACCTCTTTAGCCACGTTGAATACTTTTTGGTAGGTGATAATGATTTGCGTCACCAACATGTAACTTGTTCAAAGTTTTCACTCTTATCGGCAGTCCCTATGACTGCCAAATTTTTTTTTAACAAAACTGATGGGTAATAATAACTAAAAAAAGTTTTTCAGAAATTTAGAATATATTTACGAAAGAATAATATAGCGGTACGACGTTTGCCGGGACAGATTTATTTAGATGTAAATTGTAATGGTTAAAAATTAAAAAAAAGGATTTTCTAAAAATTTAGGCCTTAGGCCTAAAAATTTAAAGTTATAGAACATATGGAGTATGGTTCTATCGTCATCCAAATATTCTGGAAAAGAGTAAAAACATTTAGAAAGGCACAGACTTTGAAGACGTTTCTTCAAAATTAGTTTGGTTTTAGTCTTTTTTGATATGATTCGGCAACTTATTGTAAGCATGTGGAGCAATACAGAATATTCTTTTAGGCATTAATGCGGTTATAATATTCATCCCACATAGCATGCCTGCACGGCAAGTCCTTGTTCTGATACAGTGCATTATTTTGTCTTACGAACATGGCATGGGAAAGTTAATACATTATTTTTTACAAATAGACATTTACAACTATTTGGTATTCTTACATCAATCATAGTCCTTTTAAATCGTTTCTTAACTGAAATGTTGAATTGCAGTCAGTAAAGTTACCCCAAAATATGATGTCAAACCGTAACGTTGGTGAAACAATTTCATGATAGACAGCATTAATCTACTTGATATATTTTGAGCTTATAAAGTCCATATATCGTTTTGTTTGTTATGGGACAGAGATCAAACGAGCAGAAGTATCGCCTGATGGTAAGCGATTAGCGCCGCCCATGAACCCTCGCAACACCTGAGCCGTCAAAAATGCGTTGCCAGCCTTTGAGGGATAGGAAGGGGGATGGGTGGATTGGTTAGTTTAGGCCGCCGGTATCCTTACTCACTCGGTAAAACACAGTGCAAGTGCTGTTTCACACCAGTTTTTTGTGAGGCCGTGGTATCACGCCGGTGGAGCTGGCCCATTGCTTAGCTTGCATAAAAAAATATTTACACATAGTTTTACAATAGTTGAATGTAATTACGTCACATATTATTATAACATTATTAAGAACTCTGTATATCTACATATCTGCAAATAAATTGTTTGAAACGATTCTTTATTTCCAGTAGAATTAGAAAAGTTAATTAAAGTGAATACAAGAAACAAAACTCTAGGACATATATATAATTACTTGGTCTCTTAATCCGCAGTTTTAATGACCAGTTTTCTGATAATTCTTAAATAGTACTATTCTACTTAATTGCACTTCGAGATGCCCATTATTTTCTACGAAATTTCCGAGAAAATAAGTTCAATGTTTATTTTATAAAGTTACACCTGATGACGAAACTGATTCTAAGTCACGTGGTCATCGATCGCGTTGTCTCTCAGAATAATGAGAGATGAATAGTTAAAACCTCCGCACATTTTGGCAAAAGTTGCGCGGAGGGAGGGTGCGGCGGCGTATTAAACGGGCGGGCTCCTCGAGTTCGCGTGGGAGGTCGATAAGCAGTGTGTAACGGGACTGCGAGGCGATCAGTCGCTTGCCTGCCACCCACGGGCCTTTATACTCGCAATTGTCGTGACCACAGCGCAATTTGATTCATTCCGCTGGTATCGCGCCTTCGTACCGACTTCCGCCCGCCCTCACCGTCGATCGACGCCTTTCTAGAGTAAGTATGATTTCAAGCAACCTGTGGGAGGCAGAACATTTAAGTTGCGCTTCCACAATGTAAATAAAATGTTTATACAGGATGATCTAAACATAACATTGTGACATAATTTTATTTTTACGTGATGGTTTTCAAATGTAACAGTTTTTTTTTTATTTCTATTTGCATTTATAAAAAGAACAAAAGAAGTGACGACACACTAAAATATTAAGAACTCGGTCTGTTAAAGGACAGATAATAAACTGTAATACTTTAATATTACTTCCAAAATGTATATTAGCTATACAATATATCTTGATTTAACTACGTGACGTTAGTGTTGAATTAGTTCTAATAGAGATTACATACTCGCGTAGCTGGTATGGTATTACTGTTTAAGGAAATGATATTTGCTTTGTCGAGGTTCGCTCTAAACTAACGATGGGGTTGTTGATTAACGTATTTTGAAGATAACCTTATTTAGGCTCGGTGTGAGAATTGTTGTTACCAGTGAATCGGTACGAATCACAAAACACACTGTAAATAAGGAATAGACAGTAAAAATTTAGGGGTAGAATGCTCTATTGTAATCTTTTTAAAGGAAAATAGACGTATGAACCCATGTAACAATGAGCACCGAGCGGCACTGTTTTATGAATGGATTTTCCTACTCGTAATATTAATATGAATTAAAGGCATAAATATACGGAAGTTATGTTACCCTACTTAAAGAGAGTAGATTCGAGTCACTTCGTAACTATTAACAACTTATAATCACTATAATTTGATTGAATTCTAGGTAATTATTTTTGACAACTATTTTTAGACCATCATAGACAACTATTTTTAGGTCATTTATATGAAATTGGTTTATTATTATAAGATTCCTTTATCCATCTGAAAATGGTAGGAATTTACGATATTAAAAGTAGAGTATTAGAGTCAAAAATAAAGAAAAAATAATAGAAATTTATTTTTACAATAAAATTTAACAAGAAAGAGACATAAATTAATGAGAGAAATAAAAAAAATTTAGGCTGAAACCAATTTTGCAAAATATATAAAAAATCATAATTCTTTATTCAACATAAGTTGATTTCTGAACTTAATCATTAGAAATATTTTCATTATATATATTATAATAGTAATAATATATATAATTTCAAGATATTATTTGTAAGTAATTTGACGATAGAGCTAATTTGCTAGGTCCAAACGCCCCCTGAGGGCACCCTGGTACTGCTTATTCTGCACCGATGACATCTTATCCCAGTACAGTTTAATGCTCTAGTTGCGATAAGTGGCACTAGATGCACTTTGTTTATCGATTAAGTTGATTGTTGAAAACAATATATTATAGTTTTCAGATTTGACACTCGCACGTTTTTGCCGGCCTAACCGCTATTTTGTACACATTGTCTTTAACCCATATTGGCCAGTTTCCGATTCAATACCACCAAGCATTCCCATTAAATTTTGTCATTTTTACCAAGCAGCCTTTATTATTCTACATACCACATCTAGAATCAAGTGACTGTTTTAAAAGTAACAGAGACGAGGTATTTACATTGTGTATCTTTTATTGGTACTAGTGTAATAATCAGCGTTAATTTGCTGTGTTATCCTGGTTCCTACTACAACGAGGAACGAGGCTTGGTATTTTCTAATGAGTTTGAAACCACTACAAAACTTATAAGTATTTACATAAGCCTGAATATATTTGATATAACTTTTGAAAGCCCAACTTGTTTGTAATTTCTGAATGACACTTCCTATGTCACCGTCCGAGTGCGACTGATTAAATACCACATTACACGCTTATTATTTATTGACAAGGTCCGGTATTAAACTACTTTGGGCTAGTCTACAGAGACGTGAAACAATGCGGCGATACTCAAAACACCACTTAACATTTCCTTGGCGACGTTCTGGTCTATACCTGCAGCTCGAGTAAGGAACAGAATTGTCTTGAAAGAGTTTCAGATGCTCTTGGATCACCTCTATATCCAATTTGATAACTCTCGCCCTCAGAACCCTTATTAGATTATGGAGACGGCTGGCGCTGCGTCTGCTCCTAAGTAAACTTTGGCGAAATATAGTGTACTGTTCAATGACACTGTATGGTACACCAGTAAGTTTTCACTACCCAGAATAGTTTAGTTTAGATTCACACACAGCTGACACAGAGTGGAGCCATCACGTGCTTGATTAAGTGCCATGTGTTTCATGGTCAGAAAGCAATAATTCTAATAAATTGCCCGTCTTCTTCTTCGATGTGATTTCTCGTGCCACCCTAATTATGATCGTGGGTTGTTAGTACGGATTTATTCCTCCATCCCCTACAAGATCCAACTGCAATGATAACCGCGTTGGACCACTCCTGTTTTAGGAGTATATGTATATGGCTTACAGTGTGGTTTTAATCAATTTGATCTTGACACACCGCCTAACTGGTTCACTAGCACAATGGCGTGCCAATCCATCGTGTTAAGCATCCAGCCACCAGCAAAAAACAGTACTCGCCTGCTGTACGGGTCACATGTTACTGTAATGAACCTATGACTAAAACTGGTACACTTAAATGGCAATATTTGTACATTGTGTACATTTTTGACCCGCAGCACCGTAGAAAAATGGATTGATAGGAACGGAAAAGCTTTATAACTTTAATAAAACTCTTTTGTTGTGAATATCGTGTAAATGGTATTTTTCCAATACACTAGCCTCCCATTTCCTTTTACATGGATATTGTTGTTAGCCTTTGAATGATTTTTTTACCCATCATAGTCAATTTAAATATGAACTAGAATGGAAAAAAAAATCTTAAATGCGTGATAGAGATTTTCTTTTATTTGATTTCCTACTCTCTGCCGTAGTATTATTGAGATACTACTACTTAAGATAAATACTTTTTTACATGGTTTAAAAAAATCACACAAAATCATTCTTTTTTATCTCAAATAAACACACTAAAATATGCTGCTACTTTAAACTAAGTTCAATATATTGAGTTGATTTCATAATCATGAAGTTTGTTACGTAAAATTATCTGAGTATTTTTTTAACAAAAACCATAAATTTCAATGTTGATTTAGGCCGTTTTGAATAAATTTCACACTACCGTGCCCAGGTAATCATGGTGCTACCCTTTTTAAAAAGAAAAGCATGTTTAAGAGACAAAAAATATTTTCTATGTAAATTTTAAAAAAATTGCAGATAATAAACGATTACATATTAACTATAATATTAAGTTAGGTACTGTTACCCTCGTCAAGAAACTTTGCTTAGCTGACGGCTCACGAGATATCAACACCAATATCTATACGGTTCTTTGAACCTTAATTTACGGTCCAACGTCATGTGCACGAATATTTGAACAGACGGGCATATAATCAAACCAATCAGGAGCTCCGAAAAATATTTCGATTGACTACTTCGCTTCAAGAGCTTTCAGCAAAAGTCCTGAATTTGTCTTTCTTGGTTCATTTATTATTACGAGGTTCTGGTTTCATTTTTATTAAGACTGTTTAATGGCGGGGATCCAATGGATATTTACTCTAAATTTGAATGCACCTACCGACCTTAAATATTAGAATTCTAAGAATGCAATCTTTAAAGAATTTAGATTACACCTAGTGACTATTTTTCTGTATTCTCTTTTTTCATTTATTATCAAATCTTTATTTAATTCTTATTTATTTAAATTTCATGCACAAAAATATAACAAAGATAAACTAAGAGTAATGCAAAGCCAAACATGGAAGATGTACAGAATTTAAAATTATTTAAAGAAAATGTACATACGGAATACAATATACCTCAGAATTCTTTTGCAAATACATATTAATAAATTATTTATTTCTATTTTCATAAACGTACAATGTAGGTCATGTACGCTGTTCTATAACCCATACTTATATTGTAAACTAGCTAATTTGACAGACTTCGTTCGGTCAAAAGGTATAATTGGCAAAAGGTAATATGTATTATTGGCCTCCGCAATCCTATAGAAGAACTAATAAATGTTATTTTTACTATTTTTAACACAACTATTACGTTTTTGTAAAAAAACCTTTCTTGTACCTTAACGTAAATATTAAAAAAATAATTAACCTAATTGGTCGAGCAGTTCTCGAATTTTGCGCTTAGCAACTCATTTAGCGATTCACTTTTATTTATATATATTATAAAGTAGCTGTCTACCTGTTTGTATTGTGACATCGAGTGTTGTAAAGGACTCATGTAAAGCTTCGTCATTTTTGCCAGGCAACCATTACAATATACATGTTATACATGAAGCATCTATGTCTCCGTTTTCAGACATCAAGGTAGTATACTCTGTCACCCGAGTTAACTTGGTTTCCACTGAAAGGACAAATAAAGAGTTCGATCTTCATTCTACTGACCCTGAGTCTGGCAATTTCAAATGAATTCTCGTAATTCCAGAGAATAACTTGGATTTCTCCTGTACTTCTAGCCTAGCGACCAAAACGATAACAGCACATCCTTCGTGACCAAATCTATCATGGCATTAAATAGAAGCGAAGAATTTGTATCGTTGTACATATTTTGTATGCTGCATGTGTAGCACTCAGGAAGTTGTTGTGCCCTAAGCGTTTGTCACACTAAAGTCAGGGGTACTAATCAAAAGCCTTCTCAAGATCTATAAAAATTAGATGCAGGTCGTCTCGGTTCTCACGATGTTTCTCTTCTAGAATTGTAACAGCATGTATTGCGTTTGCGCAAATTGGTTTTGGCTTATGGAAATCAGGGACATACAGGTTAATGACTACATAATTTGCACATCTTGCTACATCTCCTTTGTTCTCATAGAAAGACACTGGTAACGTAAAAGAATTTAGTAGCCATGAATCTGACAGTTTTATCATTCGGAATATGATTCTGAAAAGATAAGACGGTAAATGTATCCCCAGTTATTCTTATGGACACCTCATTCATTACCTGTGCAGTAGTTTGGACGTTGCAGTGGAACATATAAATATACATAGTGTCTAAACTGTTACCCTCCCTTTTTTTGCTGTAGTCCAGTAAAAAATGTTTAAGTGCTTACGTTATCAACTATTGCTTATATAATTATAATCTATCATCATATAAAATTTATGCTGAGCGTACTTCTGAGCTGGACTGGTTTGGCTGATTCACAAAAGTATTTAGCAGCGTCTCCAAAATACTGGTAGTTAAAGATAATTTTCAGTTTAAATTTTCCGATTTATATTCTGTTCGTATATCCATTCAAATACCTATTTTTCAGCAAAAGCTACGGGCACCACTTGAACTCTAGGATTGTGTGTTTCACTAATTGAAAATACAAATAGTAAGCACTTAAATAGTAACACTTACTCATGATAAACTTAGCAAAAGCCTCGAAATGATTTATTTTCATTAACTATATATAATTCTAAATCTGTAAATTTTGTTCGATACAAAAAAAAACACGTCTGCTAAAATAAAGATCGTAGAATAGATAAATACACACAATATAAATTAAAGAAGGGGAAAGTGTAAAATTAAGATTTATCTGATAATAATTTCATGAAACGTTTCACCAAAAGATATTTACTGAGTTTTTGA
Organism: Hyphantria cunea; assembly: GCA_003709505.1. Lineage (NCBI taxonomy): Eukaryota > Metazoa > Arthropoda > Insecta > Lepidoptera > Erebidae > Hyphantria > Hyphantria cunea. The sequence goes on along the minus strand of PKRV01000902.1, from coordinate 426,021 downwards.
TGTCGTAATCTCGAGGGTAGATCTCGAGAACAGTATTCTGAAAAAAATTTTGTTACTACCGTCTTTATAATGGCATAATCTTTATAGTAACATAATCCGTTTAAAAGGTTTTTGGTGACGTATACTAAACTTAAAGTAGATTTATATGAAGCTGTTTCTTTTGAGACCAACTAACCGTTTGCCAAGGTAAAAGCTAGGATTTTTATAATCTCTATAATTTTATCAAAGCTCAAGCCTTACTAACGTTTCCAGTATCTATTTCCCTTCACATCGGTAAGACATTTCGTGCTAAAAAGGTTTTAGTCAATGTAAATTCATACAAACATGAACCGAATCCCTTGGCTGCTACAAAACAGACCGCAAAATTCAATTCGATCTTTATCCGTTATCTATAAATCCATCTAAACCTAGATTCGTCATGAATGATAATAAATAAATAATTTCGGACATCTAACGCACAGCACCATCTGGCTCCAAACTAAGCAGAGTTTGTATTATAGGTACAAGACAATCGATATAAATACATATACTTTTATTTGTAAATAATATAAAACACTATAAAATAGAAAACACCCCAACCCTGAAACGAATATTTTCAATACATTCAAACAATTGGTCGGGGAATCAAAACTTCTCATGCACAACAGTCAGGCTGTCAAATCATGATCTTGAAAATTAAATATGTTAGCTGTAGCGAGTCCTTTATTTCAATATCTGTATTGATTAACGATATGCTCGCAGCTCTACGTAGTTTTTAAGATTAAATTATAAATGCTTTAGATGCATTTCCAAACAATCGTATAATTAACTTTCAGAAGAGACTGATCGGTTCTGAGATTAGCGTTAAACGCCGGTAAGTGTACAAAGAATTATCTTACTAAGTCGAGTGAAGTATGTAGAGGTTTCTAAGCTAGAAGGAAGGTCTCCGTGATAAAAAATATCAAATCATGTTTCTGTATTACTCTTTTTTTGGCTAAATCACTGAACAATTTGAATTAGGCAACATTGAAAGCCAAAATTTCTCGAAATCGATATGAAATCCCTGATAAAGTCAAGGGCGGCAGACTGATATAGACAAAACTTCGATTATTTAAAATTAGCTATAAAAAATTGAAACTTAATTTTAAACCAAAAGGATAATTCAAAGTCTCTACTAAGATTTCTTCCCAGGACAAACTTCAGACCTCCAATTGATAGTATAGCAATATATAAGTTTACAACAATTGCTCATAGAAGATAAACGCATACCTCACCTAAATAAATCACATACAATTTATTACGATGCCCAGTTTTTTTGTTTTTCATTTCACGTTCTAAATGTTTGTATTTATGTAATTTGATGTATTCCCATAAATATCGCGTATCATCGTATTTTCCTGGGTAAACAATAAACAAAACCATGATACGAAGCGAATCAATTTCCGAGTTCGAATGCCAAGTTTATAAAAGAGAAAATTAAGAATCATTATTAAAAAGAATTAAGTACGAAAACAATCCTTGATCACGAAATCAAAAACATTGAAACCTTTATTGCTAAGTGTACATTTTGTAATCTTAGAATATTGTTTGTCTCATCTTAGTAGCCTTTGCCAAACATTACATATTTGAGAAAAAGTATTATATGGACATATGTATTTTACGTTGTTACACAATTGTTACATATTAAATCTTAGAATAATATTAAAGAAATGAATTAATAACCATTACTATTTTAGTTACATATAAAATATAATATAAGAAATAAAGTATTAAATAATTAAAAAAGAAAATTAATAATAAAATTATAAGAAAGAATTAAATTAGAAGTAATCAATGACTAAAGTCGATGTATCACTCTACAACGATTTGAGCGAACATATGGTATATTTAAGAAGGTTATTGTTTGTATGTTTTTTATTTGGAAGCGTATCATGAAAGAATAATTTTGATTAAACTGTTTTAGTTTGATTGCTTAAGGTCAGAATTAGGATCTTAGGTACTTTTTTACGTGACTGTACAAAGAGAGTAATTCTTATTGCAAAATATAAGAGCCAGTATCGCGGGCACTCTGTTAGTTTAATATAATGATGACGATAGTTCATGATACTTCATGTCTGTCTTGTTAAAATTTAATACCGATGTTATTCTCGTAACCAGCGGCCAAAAATCTTAAAAATCAAAATCCATATTGCTTTTAAGACTTTGTTACCCCAGCCTATTCCTTCATGGATCACCTTTTAAAATGACAAACAGGTAACAATTAAATGAAAACTATATTGTTTTTGTCTTGATATTTTTAGGCATTATGCACCACAAGCTTTTTAGATTTCAGAATTTTCAAAATCGAAGATCCACAGATCTCTACAACCTCACAAGCTTTACATCTTTATAATATTATTCACTTCACCGATTAACGATAGTTAAACGTTTCCTAGGATTTGAGGATAACCCGTATTTAAAAAAAGTTTATCCATAGTGAATATAATCTTAACCTTCGAGAAAAGAGCGTACGTACTAGCATCTTAAAATGCTAGAGCCTTTTGAGTGACATTGGGTAGCTTTAGCCGTTAGTTGAAATTTTGTACTTTCAAAACGTGATTCGAACATTTACAAAAAAGGTCGATTTTACTCTTGCAGAATTTATTGGCATATAAGTAAGTGCCTCAAAATGAAAAAATCTCGATTACGTTGAGAGCTTAACGGGGGATTAACAGGTGTCAGAGCTAGTTCCACTGAAATAGTACACGTAGTCATGTATGTGGATGTTTTAAGGTTACATAGCTCTATGTTACTCGGATATCGCACCATTTGTCACTGTAACAAAAAACTTAAACTAAAAATTTAAATGTTTTCTGATATAATAAATATATATCTTAATATAAAATTTCAAAGAGAAGAGAGGATTTAGAAATCTATGTCCTTTGGCTTCTTAGAATAAAAATATTTTACATAAAATAGTTTTTTTATTAATACGACTTGTTTGAATGAAAAGTCATAACTTTATTATAATAATAAGGAAAAAAGTATTTTAATTCAAAAGCTATATAATGATTTGATTTTCCCAAAAGTATATTTAGTAGAAGTAGTTACAATGGTACCCGAATACGATAATACTTCGCAAGAAGAAAAAGAAAACAGTTTCTGTTTAGGATATAATGTCGTTGGAGACTCTTACAAAGTTCGTCAACTGTAAGTAGCAGCACTGGTTTTGATAATGTTTTTTGGCGTCAACTTTATTATTAAAGAGGGAGCATTTCAATATCTCTGCTTTAAATACTTTAGAAAGTCTTAACTTAAAAGGAACATTCTTTTGAAATAACATTAAATATCTCAATGATTTCCAAATATTTTACGTTAAAGAAAGATATCGACGACGACCTACTGCTTGCGCTTGTTTATATGTTTTTTCTTATCGATATTCGATTATAAAGTTACTAATGAGGCGTATGAGGTCATTATTATTACTTAGCCTATACTATTTATGACTGAATAAATACATTTGTAGAATCAATTTTTTCTTGGTAATCGCAATGAATCATAATTTTCGTAAAGCCTGCGCGGAGTTGTCAACTATTATTTTATTATTATGTGTCAATGTTTAAATTGCAATAAAATATTATGACGTTTACATACCTTGCCTTGTGCTCGTCAGTATGGGGGTTACATTTTGGATAATATCTAAAATTTATTTATACGAAGCATCCATCCCATAACTATGTACGGTATGTTTAATAATCCCTATTATTATATAATATATGTACGATTCAGAGATTAATAAAATGCCATAGAAGAAGGGTCACACAATATTAGGGCTGTGTGTGTCTCGAACAGGGAATTACTCACGGATTGTCGGATGAAGTAATGAACGCATATATTCGGCTACAATAATTATAGTGGGAATCATTTCTAAGAAATGGGTCATCCATTAGATGTTTTGTCAACTATGTTGAAACAATCTTCAATCTTCTTTATCTCTATAAAATTAAAACATATCTACTTAGTGTCGTGCTTAAATGTATGACTGAGATAAAAAAATATGTCTGTATAATGTCTATGTTGTTATTAGACTATTTATGAAAATCATCATTTGGTCCATCACGATTATAGTTAAACATAAACAATTAATTCGAAAAAAGCTTTGGTTTGATTAAAATTGTATCGATCTTCAATTTCGTACTATATAAATAATGAGTCTCGCTAGTCCCGCTAGTTAATTTAAACCAATAAGCAATAAAAATGTTTTTTCCTGTGTAGTACTTTCTACGGTACCTTTGAGTCATAATACCTATTCATATCTTACGCAAATGTTTATATGCCTATCGTTTACGCAAAAGTGTTGCCATGAAAAACAAAATAAATAAGGGGATGTTCAGTTGATAGGCGTTAAGTATGGTTTGACCAACGCGATTACAAAAGTTATATGAATTTTCTTCTTCTTCCATATAACTTTTTCGCGCTCGATGCTACCAACGCTTGGCAGTTTTCAACAACTCTTTGAGTTTGCTAGTGGCAATATAGTGATTGTAGTGCGGTAATGGGCTCATGAAGAACAATTTCTTACTTATTTTACTTAAAGACATACTGACATCTTGATCATATTAGATGACGATGAAAAACAAAAATAAACTGTGAAATATGTAGTTACAAATTATACAGTTTTTTGAACTATATAACTGTGTAGTCATAATCATCAACAGTTTTTAATAGTTCACTGCTGGTCATAGTTCCCTATGAAGGAGGTTTCAACTTGCTATAACAGTGACCAGACGCGTTTACCTAGAGTTTGTATGAAGTTTTTCTTCTTTGTATGTATGTGTGGAGGAACGGGTGTCATGTTCCTCCAACACAAAAGGAGGACCTTCCAACCAGGTGAGGTGATCATGTCTGGCGGGCCACTGCCCAGCGGTGGATATTGGGATGTTGTATATCTATTGCGCGATTTAGGATTGGTAGTTTCTTAGTTTCTTTCGTTACTTCGCAGTACGTCGTGTCTTCGGTAGATGGTACTGTAGTATATTTTTGTTGTATGTGGAAGTCGCCGCATATGTATATTGTGTCAAAGGTATAAGTTACCTCTAAATATTTATAAACTGTATTAAAAGTAATTAAACATTGAACTGTGTCAGCGCACGGTCGATACCTGTAAAGTGCTCATCAAATTCAACGCACGCTTAACCTTTCATGTGAAGGAATTCTTTATGCGTGGGTGTCCCTTTACACAAATATTTGTCAAGTCTGAGGACTTTACAAACTGTACTAACAGACAGATTAGAATTATTTTTTTGTACTAACAGAAGAATAATTCTAATAAACGTTTACATTACTATACCTCCTTTTTGATAAGATATATTTTAGGTGTTAGCCAATGACTGATAATTTCGAGAACTGTGTCGCCCAATCACTTACATTATATTTAGTTTTATAAGTCTACTATTACTAAAATAGTAGGATATTTCAGACATCATCAAAGCTCTTTACAATCAGTCGCAAGTTAGTGTTGAACACGGCCTGTACAGTAGTATTAGTGAAGTAGTTTATTTAATTTATACGAACCAGATAAAAATCAGGAATGTATAAAGATAGTTCATATTTAAATTTGTATTTCTAGTCACGACACAAAGAAATAAAATGGACTACTTGGTCATTTGTACTTTTTTCATAAAATAAACCTACTATTTCTCAATATAGAATAGATTTTTTTATCGAGTACTTCAAATATATTGTCTCATGTAGCTTATAGAAATACAAGCCTTATATTAATTTGTTATAGACATCATATCAGACATTTAATCAATTAAATCAATTCAAAGTAAATTTTTTTCATGAACAACCATTGAAGAATAAAGTCATAAGATCTAGTGTTTTCGTAAGAATTTCTCTTCAAACGTCAGAGTCCGGGATAAGCCGGGTACGAAGTTAACTAAGACATTCTTTATCAACTTCTCCCTACAAGATTCAACTATTTGAAAACGAGTGTTTCTAAATCGGTACAAGCAGGAAACAATCTTAAATATAAGCCAAATTATATTTGTTGTTATTCAATATTTTACTTAATTAATGTTTTTAGACTTTCGCGACTTTTACACATAATTCTTGTTGTATGGAAGGAATTATGCGCAACAAAATTATTTATAACATTACTATATCTTCCATATCCCGACGTTTCGAACGAGTTATAGCGTTTGTGGTCACGGATAGGTAGGTGTGAGCTAATCGACGCCTTTGTGATGCGCGAAATGTGGCTACCCGCGGACCACAAAAATCTGTTCACAGAGAAAGTATTTGAGCGTCTTCATCGGTCAAGGTGATAGTGCACTCTCCAAAGCTATACGGTTTGCTTAAAATACAGATTAGAGTAGTTTGGCAGATCAACGGGAAAACATAGTCCAGCTACCATCACTCCCGGAAGCACGTAGTGAACTGAAAAGGCTGCTGAGCTTATGGGATGATCTAGGATGGTTGGAATAAGAAGATAACAAACTCACGAACAACGGCCCAATCAAGAGGCTAAGTGCGTTGAGTAGTGACTGAGTACTTAAGCGAAATGGATATTAAAGCCCCTCAAACCACCCTAGGATGGGAACGGCGCAGATCAGGGTAGACCAAGCATCAGACTTTCTATCATTATAAATGGTAGAACGGCTCGAAAGTCGATAGGGTGCTCGAAGAGGAGGATAGGAGGGATGAACAACGTTGGAGAAGTATAAAATAAGTACTTCAATACAGTCAATACTTCAATGTAGTAAAGTTCTTAAGAACACCTAAGTATGTGATACCACTGCAGATAACCAAGATTCAAACCAGAAATGGATAGAGATATTTCAGAGCTTATATCATCATAACACATAAAGTTTGAAAAACTTAAAAGGCATACCAAGCTTTGAATTTCTACTTAATTTGTCTGAATGTAATAGTAGAGATATAATGTTAAAGAGAAAGAATCCTCGCTTTTTTTCCCGTGTGAATACCACCACCTGGTGGCATACCGGACTTGAACCAACTAAAACCGCACGCTGTGACGCCGTCTCGGGTCCTACGAGCCGGGGAACTAGGTGTACCCTAGAAGGAAATCTTGAACTGCGACATACTTTGGGCCACCTACGGTTTGTTTCTGTTGCTGTCCCCAAAACAAGTGCAAGAGCGATGAGGAGCGCGTGCCCTCCACCCGGGCCGGCTTCTAGCTTGTTAGGGTGATTTGTGGCCTCATCTGTCACCCTCAGGCTTGCTGTGATGGAGGACGGAGATTTTTTCGTTATCTCCAGCGCCTGAGGCGTCTACGATACCTGGACAGTTTCCGGGCCTAGCGGACCGAGAGATTTCTAAACCTCTCCCGATGCCACACCGAAGTCTTTTTGCCAAGCAGAACTTGCTCTCGAGTCAAGGGCCTCGTGCCCCCCCTTTTGAGTCAATCCTCCATAACGGATCTTATCGCCGCAATATAGGCGTGCCCAGCATTCGATTGCCCAAGTCGTTCCTTCCATTCTTCCACGAGGACCTGGTAGAGTTGGGAATTCTGAACATTTTTTTCTCGAGTCTAAGGATTTCTACCCCCATGCCTCCTTGCGCCACTGGTAAATGGCCACAAGGACTCTCGCCTCCAGGCCACATGGTGGAGTTCCGGCCTGGAAACTAACCGCCTCTAAGTTAGTGGCTCTCAGGGCTATCTCATGGCGCGTCCTGCCGCACGTTGTCACAAACGTGACATCTGCGTAGTACGGGACCATGTCATCATCTAAGAATGCTTGCTAAGACAGGTCTAGTAACTATTTGGTCAAGTAAGGGAGGTACTCGGTGATACTCTAATGGCTCCTGGATGCATTTCCAGGACAAAGTGTAAAACGCGTTCGCGATGTCCAAAGACACCGCCAATACCACCTCGCCTCAGGAAACTTCTTCCTCCGCCAGAGACCTCATGTGCATGATGGCATCCACAGTGGAGCGCCCCTGATGGAAGCCTTACTGGTTGTCCGCCAGATCCGGCCCTACTCTGAAGAGATGCTTGAAGAAGCGCCATACTATCCCGCTTTCAAAGAGATTGACCCGTCAAGCACACGCTCAGGGCTGGTAGCCGGGCCTTATTTCGGAATCAGAACCAGTTTCCCCGTCTGCCACAAACTCAGAAAATGGTAATTCTCGAGGCATACACTGAAAAATCCTCGCAGATGAGGCTCGAGAACCGTCGCTTCGTCATTTACAGCCAGGATCCATGCTAGGCCTGGAATAACATCGGCTCCAGACAAAACAATTCCTTAAAGTTTAACTGCAAAAGTAATTTATTAACACAAGATTAAAACTGATTACAGTTAGTGTACGCGTGCAAATGATGCTTCATAGTTGTTTTTTATTCATTTGTATAGTTATTGATTAAACAAAGCTGATGTAGAGCCTTCATTTGTCACAAATCTGATAACACTACAAATCAACTGTAATCCATTAGTGTGTTTATTTAAAAAAAGTACGTATGATATACTTATAACACCCCTCATAGTAGGCAGTGACCCTACTGACTATCACTTGTTTACCTTATTAACTGAAGTTGTATAGTACAACATGCCGACTACCTATGATTTTTTATTGCTTATAAAATATATATTGCTTATAATATATGCTTCGCTGTGGCGCATTGTAATTGTGTTATTTAGAAATAAGAAACAAACTTAATGCTAATATTACAAAAATAATCTTTGAAATGTATTTTGTGTAATATTTGAGCTTAAACGGTGCAGAACTTTCTGAGTTTTGTAGCGTACACAAAAACAAAAATTTTAAAAGGAATATGTTCTGTAAAAGGTTGCTGGAATTCCCTTAAAAGATAATTTAAAAAAAAATGTTTTCTGTGAAGGTATTTAAAAGCTGTGAAATAACAACATCCACATATTTTATATACCTGATTAAAAATAAACCCTTGAGTATCGTTTACACGAATTCCAAGGCTTTAGCAAATATTTTATTTTAAGATCTTTATGTTCAACGAAATATCTTCTTTAACTAATGTTGCTGGTTTCGAGAAAAAGTATATATAATGAATATTTCATTGTTTTTTTCTAATTATAACTTTCCACTAAAATCTGGAACAACACCGTTGATTTATATTTATTTTAGTATTTAGTGTACCAAGGTCACAAGCATTGTATATTCTAAATAATATTAATTTATTTTCAAGGGCCACGAACAATATTGTAATCTCCTCTGTATCTATCTAGTCGATGCGTATCAAAATACAAAAAGGACAACGGCCTCAATAGCTCAAATACTACTGTTATTTACAATAGTAATGCAGGGTATTGGCTCCTAGCTATACAATTACTTAACACAAACAGTTGATGGCATACTAATCTAACTATGAATAAAGAAGAGAGGATAAAGGTATTTGCAGGATAATATTGTCACTATTAGTATAGTAAGTTAGAGCTTTAACTTTTCAAGTATATTTAAGATTCTATACTATACAATCATTTTATAAGCTGTGAATAAAATCAAAACAACTTTTTTGAAGTAAAAACTTCCTTAGCGGCGTTGTGCACTTTTTTTTTGTGCTGGGTAAAAGATGTTAAACTCACCTCAGGACACTTGCCCTGATCGATTTTTCGTAAGGTTTTTGTAATGAGTAAAAATGTTAAACTTGTGTCAGGACACGTGACCTGATCGAAAATTCATAAGACGCAGGGAGAGTAGACCATAAGTTGTCATGTTTGTGTACGATAGGGCAACAACTTAATGTTGGTTTAATTTAAAGCAATTCGTGAAAAATTATTCCCTAATAATTCCAAAATATCAAAAATGCACAACGTTAATATTCAAGTGTTCACTTCCGCCGGAACTTTCGGAATGCAACCCTTGTTTTTGTCGGTTGATCATTATAAAGAGATTTATTCAAAAACTAGATACAGCCCCCGTGATTACTATACGCGATTTTTTTCACTATTTCATTGTTGTCATTTAATTTAGTTTTCAATGTACCCTATTTTTTCTGAAATTAATGTAGTTTCAGTCCTTATAGCATCAGCTTAAAATCGTAATAGCCGTTTCAGAGATAAAGCAGAAAAACAGACAGACATTTGAAAACTTTTTTATGTAAGTAAAATATCTATATACTTTTATATCGATTAAGTGTAAATCTATTAATTTGAAATTACAAATAGGCACTTCAGTTTTATTTATTCGTTAAGATATAGGGGTTTTCTGGATGTAATATTTTGTAGTAAATCAAATCGTGATAAAGTGACCGAATCATTTGTTAAATTTTGACAAATACACACAATGTAGTTGTAATATATTTTTTATATTTTTGTTAGCAGGTTCAACCTCAGTCTTCTATAACTATTTTTCTAGTGGCGAGTGTCGTAAATTCTGAATAAAACCTAATATACCTTCACCCGAAACTATCATTAGGTGTTATTTGATCACCGTTAGGCGAACATGTTCGTTTAAATATAAAATAAAAGATGTTGATTGTAGATATCAATCAATACAAATATTACTAACAATTATGTTTAAAAAGGATGCTGACGTAACTATGTTAACTGACAGTTTATGTCGGTTCTATTATTACAAAAAGGTTTCAACGGAATTTTATTGAACGAAACAGTGATTGTCATCCTTGCGTGTTAATTTCAAAACATTTCTTAATTTAAATAAATTTGATATAAGTAAACCCATAGGGACATGTGTTAAGAAAGTCCAGATTGGGAATAGGTAAGTTTTGTTTTGTGAGGGAATGTTACTACTAAGTCCATAAGAAACCTGTAGAGGAACGGGTATTATGTCCCTCCAACACAAAGGGAGGATCCTCAAACCCGGCGAGTCGATCATGCCTAGCGGGCCACGAGACAAGACTCTTGACACTAGATCTTGTCACAATCAAATGTTGCTATGAATCTTGAATTAATATAATTTTCTAAATTCTATGTGCTTAACTGAAAAGCACTGATTTTTTATAACGGATACCTGTATGACGCCTGCCCATGTATAGAGAATGTAAGCGTTTCAGACTTGACTAGAGAAAGATGAAAAACGTAAAATTTCTTGCGATGCATGATATACTCTTAATGCTGGAGTTTTCTTGAAAACAAAAAGAAAGGTTGTTTCAATAGGAAAAAGACAGTGTTAGGAAACTAGGTCAAGGAATAACGCAAGTGGTAGAAAAAACGAGACTAACCGTAGCAGTTCCAAGACGCCATAGTCACGCCAACAATGATAAATCTTTACATATAGAAATCTTCTATGCGTGTGTAGGTGACTAAACTCCCCCTAGATGGCTAAACCGGTTGCAATAAAAATTTTGTGTTTATTCCTGAGGATTTAATAAAGGTCTAATCTAAAAAAAATATACTTGTGGATGAAGTTATACTGCGGGTAACACCGCGGGGTTCATCTAGTCTATTTTTTGTTCTTGAAGTCGGTTTCTTTTGTTTATTTCTTTTTTAAGCTTTAATTATATGCATTATTATGTTTATAAACCACATAAAAGTGTAAGTTAAAAAGATAACTATGGTATTTTAAGTTTACATAAAAAGAAGTACATAATAAGCTATATTTGCTTTACATAACTTTTCCAGCATGGCTTATGACATGAAACGGGTCGCAACTAAAAGCGGAGCGTCTTTGTGATCATGTAACTGATAATAAGAATGCATGATAATATAAACTAGACTTGTGATCATACGATATTGCTGTGACACTTATAGAATGTCAAAGGACGCCTTCCTTTACTTAATGTTATTATGATACGTTTATGAGTGACAGTTGTTTATATTGAAGTTTTCTTCTATAAACTTATGTTAGAAGTGACGTTACGTTGACGTGACGATACGAAACGACTTTTAGAAATTAGGTGAATGAGATAAGGAAGGAAAGAGAATAATTACATTTACTTCTAAGTTTGGAGTTCTATATCTTGAGACTTTGTTTACTTACGACCGCGTCCTCTATCCTTGAAATGGCAAACAGAGTGACTTAACTTTTTTGGAATATTTAGCACACAAACGAGTGGTGGACAAATGCAACTTAAAAGTGTGACTGAGAATAACTGATAAGGAGGTTGAGGAGATTGAACCTCAGGTATCTGTAAACACACTCTTAAATATAGCGATATAAGTTTTGTATGATTTAAAGGCAACCTATCAAAATCAACAACCCATAATATCCCACTGCTGGGCTCGGGTGTCCTCTCAGGAGAGGGTTAAGGCCATACGTACCCATGCTAGCCAAGTGCGGGTTGGTGACTGGTAAGACAACGTTGTGGCTACCGTTACCGTTGGATGTTTTTAAGACGCCCAAAGGCCTCCAACTAAGCTTCACAACTGTTATCCTATGATAACAACCGGTACTGATTGCTTAACGGGACCTTCAAATCACGGAGACGCTCATGGTAACATGCCACCAGCGGTCACCCGTCCAGGTACTGACCACGCCGTCGTTGCTTACCCTCGCTGATTGTTTCTAACCTAACCACCTGGCTGAGACCTTTTATCCGGAGGACTTACACGAAGCCGACAATCAAGATCATAGGGACACCCGGGATCTCGCACTGCGGGTAAACGACCGGGTCGATGATGAGGTGCATGACCCGCCGTTCACTTCGCGCGAGATGATCGCCGCGGTGTCCAGCTTGCAGCTTGCTTGGTGCAATGGAGAGGTATATGCTCGGCGTTTCTCTAAGGGATCGCATTAGAAACGAGGTGATCCGACAAAGAACCAGGGTCATCGACGTAGCCCACAGGATTAGCAAGCTGAAGTGGCNTATACCTAATAGTAATATCTGCTAGACTTTGATAATCTTTCTGACTGAAGATGTCTATTTAATTATTAAGCAACAGTTTTATGTTGAGTTGTTCTAGCTAGTCGATATTTTTCTCCTTTCGCTGCTGGAAATAGACTATTCAAATAGTTAAAACAAGTGTATAATTATCCAACCCTATAATGTAAAACAAACGTGATCGTTTTAATTCCGGGACAGGTGTTATGCAATATTAATTAATCTTCAAATTGATAACGTTAATTACAAGAGGTTTTCTACGTATGTATTGCTATATTAAAAACCCTCAAAATGCCTTACACACCATTACGAAACACTCCTTCACTGATCTCAATTATTATTGATTGACACGTTGAAAACATCAAAAAAAGTAAGATACACAAGATATATAAATTTTAAGCTTTAATCGTAAGACTAAAGTTTTCCTTTTAAATAACTATTGACTTATAAATACTGTTGAGTCCAGTAACTGACCAGTTAATGTAAATAATGTATTTATATAATACTATACTGTATCGTAAGTCACATAAAAATCTTCAGAATAAACTGTCAAGTTCTTTCCTTTAAACATCTCTTTACCATGTTTTGATAATTTGCTCATTATTATAGTTATACTTGAGTGAGTAAACAGTTAATATATTATAGTTTTATTGTTTCTTTATAGTTAAAATATTAAGCATATGGTATTCAAATGATGATCACAACTTGTATATATTTATATTATAAATGTATTTTAATTTTGGATTGGAGAATATAGTTATATATAGTATGTTAGAATATGTATATGTCAATGAATCTTTATCTACAGCAAAACGTGCGAGAAGGTTCTGAGTATAGGCACATCGATGTCGATAACTAACAGAACTTACACCGATTGAAATAACACGATACGTGTCTTTAATACTAGCAAAAGCATTCCACGAAAATACTCCGTCGAAAAGCACTCTGGGGATTTTCTCCTTTGATGTATTTGTTTTAACTTTTATATACCAACTAATTTCATTTGCCGTCGCGTGACTTACGGGCGTCGCTACGTTTAAATATTCCAGGCATTAATTTGATTACATAGTGTGGTTTACAAAATGAAACTTTTGGAAGAACTAGTATTTAAAAATATAGGCGCACATTTTTTTTATAATTTAGTATCTTAATTGCATGCAATTGCTTATCAGCTATTCCATCCATCATTAAACCTTAACAAAGAGGGTTGATGCAAATTAGGCAGATTATAAAATAGGGAAATGAAAACTAAAAAAATAAAAAGGCACAAGGATGAAAAGAAAAGACATGATAGATGAAAAGCAAGTATGTGTTTTTAGATTATGAATTCGCTTGTTAATTGAAAAGAATACAATCCTATACCGTGTTGTTTTGTATTATTAACCACCCGCGAGCCCAGCAGTGGGACATTATGCCCCACTGCTGACCTCGCGTCTCCTCTCAGGAGAGGGTATAATCCGATAAAATTTAGGAACGATCAATAAAAAATAGTTTATCATTAAAAACCTAATATACCACATGCGTTAGGCGGGTCATTCAGCGCTAATTTCTTGCGTATGTATTTCCTGTAGCAGTAACTTCTTTCCGTTCTTTTAATCGTAGTTATTCTAAATTTGATGTACTTATATCCAATCGTTTGAAAATTTAACCGATAATTCTCTTAAAAGTAAATATATTTAATGATTTACCGTTAACAATTTTAATTTAAAATGGAATACCTGCTATTGTGGGCAAATAATAAAAGAAAGAATAATTAAGGAATAGAAAAGAAGCGAGGTAAAGTACACATGCATCATATCACAAAGTACGTTGACTCTATCAGCTTATCCTTAATTTTCCAACACAATACGAGAATCGGTCCATAATGAGACGAGATCTTTGTAAAAGGAAATTCAAGAAACTTATTCCACCTCTAGTTCAGCGTAGCTTGTTTTGAACGTTGTACAAAATAAAAACTAAGAGATTTTACACAATACAGCTATTTTCAGGAGCTTTTTATTATTGAGCTTGTTTAACGAGTTATAAGTATGCTAAGTTTAACCATGGTTGGTTTTAAATCATATATTTTATATATACATACTTCATTATTAATGTAAGATCTTATTTTATGTAATTGTAATGTATATTATTATATATACGTATATACGTAACGACACTGACATGTTTTTCAAAATAAATTTTTATCATGTTTGAATTTGACAGAAAACTCTTTGAAGTTTTTCTGTATATCTAACGAGAAATTCATTATCAATCAAAATTATTTTCATACCGATGATCCTGTTAAATTCGTTAAAAGGCCTTTAACCTTGTTAATTCGTTTGCACACTTTATGCGAAAGGATTAACCCACGCCCCGAGGACAAATTAAAAATCCTTTTCAGCCCTAATTGACTACGTGCCTTTAGTCTCGGAAACTTATTAAAACTCACATTGATTTTTATAAGCCGTCACATGAAAACTTGAGTCGTTCGAAAAACGCTTAATCGATAGTTATAATTATTTGCGTCCCGAATTTCATTTATAGAAATGAATTAAATACAGTATGAATTTGTATTTGCATTTTGGAAACTGTTTTGAATCGAAATAAATTGAAAAGTATACAAATTTGTAACTGAATGTAAATTAATTATTTTCACGTGTTCTTGGTCTCGCTAATTACTGTATAGGTGGCAACGCAATGTGACCACAACAATTAAAGTCCAACAATACCCAGGTGAGTAAACATTTGTAAAATAAGAAGTATCAATTATAATCAAGAATAGAACGTTTTACCAACCAATAGAACATACTACAAATTTTATTATTTCTTGACAAACTAAATATTTTTTTGATGATTGACTTAGACATCACAGTTGATATTTAGTTTTGATAGCAGTGTCCCATATATATAAAGATATAAAAGAGTATCTATCTCAACATTTCTATAAATTTTTTGATTTCAAACCGACAGGTTCATTTTAAAATAATTTTTTTACTACCTATAATATCCTATACCTATAATAACCATCTATAATTACATTAATCTCTATATCCCTGTACCCCTAGATCAATTTTGTTCAATTTTTTAGTATTGGTCCATTTATCAAGGAAGGTTGTAAGCTGCAAAACATCACCCTAATACTAGAAGGAGTTGAACATCATCAATGAAATATATGGAAAAAAAACGTGAAAATTTACTTCTAAGAGACGCAGAAAAAACTTTGTCTGCATCTTTCAAAAGTAATATTTTTGTTTTAGTTTTAGTAATTAAGCGTGCGTTTTGCTAGTCATATATATATAAATTAAGATACTAGTAAAGGCACTAGTAGCAAGAAGTACTCGGGTACAGTAACTAACAGTTAAAATAGAAATACCGACAACAAATGGTTTCCTGCGCAATTAACCCAAGACATTGCTGCTTCTAATAATGAGAGGCCGTGGCCGTCGCTTTTCAGTTTGTGGCAAAATCTTTATTAAGAAAATCTTATTGTATAAATGCTTATTATCAGATATGATTCTTCACTTAGTGAATTATTATTCAATGAATTTTGGTTTGGCCGAGCTAAAATTATCACTACCGGGAGTTATATTAAAATCTAGCAATATCGAGTGGTCACGTCACCTGTCGAAATAAACCCAACGGACTTGAAACAATTAAACAGTATTTCAACTAATCTATTGAAATTCACGTCAATTGTTAAAAGCTATTTGTGATTCTATTTCAAGTGTAGGTACCATTGTTTCTAAATATTATTTTACGAGTGCAAATTTAATGTTAAAAAAATTGGTAATTGGATTTTTATTCACAGTTTTTCTTGATAGAAATCTATCTCTTGATGTAGGCGGGCACTGAGTAATCATACGCCAGAAATGCCTTACATCATTTTGGAAAAGAGCTGATACTCTTACACTGCTGAACTGATATTAACCATTCTTAGCTAAGAACTACCACCAGGAAACTGGCTTTTAAATTAAGAAAATCACATCGAAATTGGTCCATCCGTTTGAGAGCAGTTGTCTGTAAATGCGTAATAAATTTCCGTGGATATTACCGGAGTTAAAGAAATTGTAACTCACTTCCTAGGGATGAAATTTATGTGAGAATAATTCAGTCTCTACACTTATTTGTTACGTACGTTTTACACTATGAGTCACGGTTAAAATAATTCCAAGCATTCTTTTTTTGTGAAAAGTATTACTGTAATGTGGCAGGAGAAATTAACGACTTCTACCTTCATTGTTACCATGTATGTTTTATTTATTTATTTTATTTATTTGATCTCGGAAAACTTACAGCTACAAATTTTAGTAAAAAATAAAGCAGATTAGTCATCGGAGAGTCAATTACACGTTTTCACTTATAGTTTTAGACTAAAATAAAATATTATAAGCAAATAGAAATAAAACATAAACAAATAGAAAATTGTCACACAATACGCAAGTGGCAGATTAGTAATAAATAATTGCTGAAACGGAAACTATGTCCGCTCAAAAAAACTAACGGCCAGACGCCTTCTTGCTGAGGATACACTAATCAGAAAGAGATCAATGTCATGCAGTTTACACGATTCATTAAAATTTCTGCTTATGCGTAACGAGTAGCTGTTCTGTCTATAATTTGTTTTAGCGTGAGGAATGTGAAGAGGGGGGTTAAAGCGACTTAGATGGCACATTAAACAATATCTGCTCAAGCAAATCAGAACAGTCGATATTGTGAGTTAAGACATTGACAAGAAAAATTTGGTCCGCTATTTTACGTCGATCTACAAGTGTTATTAAAATGTTAAGAGTTCTGAATTTCGTATTACTTAGCAAGGATAGTGAAGTCGCATATGCAGTTACGTGAGTTTCATTTTCATTGTATAAAAAACCTAAAATTTTCTATCAATAAGTTGGTGGGTTGCCACGTTGCATTGTTTCATTGTCTGCATTCGCAGTGACTATGATGATCACTACTACACAAGTCAATATCCGATTGTAAAACAAGAAAATAGAAATGTAAGCGACTGTTAAAAAAGAATCGACAAGAAACACTTGCAATTTGGATAAGTGGGCTGATGTTTTTTGGGTTGAGGTAATATTTTACACAAGGGAGGACTTGATAAATGATGGAAGCGATGCATACTATATACACTACTTTAAGTAGGGAAATTTTGAATATACAGCTATTAAGAACGGTGTAATATTTATATGGTTAGTGACTATAACTCTGGATGGTACACTATTTCTATTTGTACTCATCTATACTTATATTATAAATGTGAAAGTTTGTGAGGATGTTTGTAACTCTTTCACGCAAAAACTACTGAACCGATTTGGATTAACCTTTACTGTAATACAGCTGATACGTCAGAAAAACACATAGGTTACTATTTGCTGCGATAACCGACATAAACGCGGGCGGAGCCGCGGGCACAAACTAGTCTAAAATACTTTTCTATAACACTTGTAGGACACATATTTCGTTTATTTAGTGTTGTATTTATCATCATTCGTTTCCATAGATTACATAGTTGCTTGGACTTTTTATAAGTTAGTGATAAGAATAATAGCTTAGTTTTGTAATGTAATAATGGAATCTGAAATCAAAGTGAATTATATCCCTTTAAATTAAACGCCTACATTTTAATCATAACATTTAGTCTTTACGTAACACGAAGCACGCGTATTGCCGTCGACTTCGCTCTTCAGCAGGGAAAAAGAACGAGTACACCGAAAAGAAGACAAAAATAGATATAGGAAATTGCTTAAGATACTTGTTACTAGAACCGAGTAAACTTTTACTTTGTATTCATACTCGATCGTAAAAAAGTTACATTGCAATTGTTTGGTAGCGTATTAAAAATCTTTCTATATTTGCTATATTTATCTTTCTATCTTTTACGATACTCAAATCTAAATCAATTAAATCTGACTTTATGTACTTTTAACCAAATGATATAAATAACAAAACTAAAACGACTACTTATTTTTAGATAATAATCCCAAAGCTAATTACGAAGAACTCACAAACAAAAGGAAAATTTATGGATTTATTACGACCTGGTTTTGCCACAAATTAACTTTGTAATTTAACTCAGTGTAGCGTTCTATAAATTAAAACTGATTAAGGTTCCCATTGCGAGGTGCTTAGATACCTTTAGTTTCAGGCGTACTGATGAATGCAACTCATCAACTGTTGATTGCTATGCATTAAAACCCAGCGGTGCGGCGTAGGAATAATAATATACGTATTAGTAGTTGCTAGAAATGTTTCTGAATCACTGTTTGTTACAAATTGTCTCTCGTAGTTGACTCAATATGCAGTATAATATATTACTCTCGACTGCAAAACTATAACGTTTCACCAACTATTTATAGAATAGTCTAATCCCTCTCAGACTAACACAGTGAAGGTTCATTTAGAATTACTTTCAAACATTCTGCAAGATCTGTATGAAAGTACATAGTAAGCTGGAATAGTTTTAAATAAATAATCTGTTTTGTGTTCTTATGATCACGAAGTGGAACTGGTGATAGCGTACGGACATTACTTGTTTTCTATCTTCTACACATGACCCTGGCTACTGGTCATTAAATTACCGTAAAAAATTAAAGAATGAGGCCTTTTACAATGAAATAACGTTTAATATAGCTTAATAGTGCAATTGCCCTTTGAAGCGTTTTGATATGGACCTTTATAAATTAATTATTACATTAAAGTCTGTAATAATCGTTTACGTTTTCATGTGGCCACTAAAAGAATATATATATAATAATAGCGTTAGACGATTAATAATTCGTACAAATGGTACCAATTAGTTGAAAGACTATGATGAACGGTTCATAAACGTTCTAACTATATGGACAATTACAACTAACAAGGGTTCGAGAGACATGACTAGTACTTTATTACATGTACTTACATTATTGATGTAGGTACTATTAAGTCCAAGTACTTTTGAAGGAAGCCTGTATTGATTTTTAAGTTAGTAACAAATCTAAAATTTCATGCACATTTTAAATGACTAAAGGCGTCAGTGCTTGTTAATGGTGCTTTGTATTTTACAAAATGGTATAAAAGTTAAATTAACTTCATATCCTCGAGTTTTTATATTTCTGTGAAAACTTTTGCAACGTTGAAAAGGAAATTTTATGCAGCTGTAAAGTAATTTAATATGTTACGTAAGAAGATGTTGAAAGAGTGTTTCACCTCGTTAGCGGAGATAATTCAAATTTTCTTTACTTAATATTATATGAACTTATAGCACAGATAAAATAAATACCGACACAAAAGATTAAAAATATGTAAGATAATTAAAAGATTTTGCATCGTTTTATGTGAAAATGTATTTGAACAAAATTTATGAAAATATTGCTAACACGGTATAACTTTTAAGGATTTGGAGCTCAGGGAAGTGGATTTCAATTATAATATTAAAAAGTCACTATCTTAACCTCTTATATAATTAATTTGAAAAGCGACCGATGCAGAAAAACAATTGAAACGTAAATTAGTTAAAGAAAGCTTTGGTTAGAATTTACTGTGTCCTGTCAACATTTTTCTCTTGTAACTTATGAAAATCCACACAATTAAACGAAACATGTATGTGGCTATGATTAAAAAATAATTAATATTAAGCAAGCTACTTACTATTATTTAAACAATACAATATTTAAAAGAAATACAAAAAGAAACTTTGTATATTAATAGCGCATTAATTTAATACGACTTTATTCGACTTATTATCAGTACCGTGTTCATTGCATATTTTCGAGTGAAATTCTCGCTGCCTCATTTCAATTTTCGCATTTCAACAAGAAACACTACAGTTTCATTGTAGACGAAAATAACTTACAACGTTTTCACGGCACAGAGGAACTCTTAACTCTAGTAAATGTAATGAATCGTTTTTCTCACTTTGTTTTCAAAATGCTTTTCTTTCTTTTCTGTACAACCATTACAAGTCATTTAATTTGTTACGCAACCATTAAAATAAATATTCTAAAAATAAGGCTTGAGTTGGTCTCCCAGGACGGTTTTCTTTTAATTTTTTATATATTTACAAACCGTCATTAGTCATGCTATGGAATGAGGAAAGAGTAAAAACTAAGGCGGTCAGGGATATATATGAGTGTGGCTGGCATAAAATGTGTTAGTATCATAATTTTCTTTAGTTATCCCGACTAAATGGAATCATCATCATCGGCTTATCGCAGTCCACTGCTAGACATACGCGTCTTAGTTCGATCCTCGGCTACTCACATCCAGTTCCTGCCTGTTATCAGTTCTAAAACAAAACGGAATAGTCTTAAAGGTTATTTATATTTCTCTTAAGCCTTTGCTACATTGTACGGTAGCATTTTTAAAGAATTGCTATGCAGATTAATTGGTAAGAGTATTTTTAGGGTTCCGTACCCGTAAAAGTGAAAACGGAACCCTTCAGATCACTTTGTCTGTCAAGACCCTTTTTTTCAGGAACTTGTTAAATCTTTGGTGTAACCATTTCCTTTGGAAAAATAATAAAAATGATTAATAGG
This sequence comes from Hyphantria cunea, assembly GCA_003709505.1. Lineage (NCBI taxonomy): Eukaryota > Metazoa > Arthropoda > Insecta > Lepidoptera > Erebidae > Hyphantria > Hyphantria cunea. The sequence continues at coordinate 404,787 of PKRV01000902.1, read as the reverse complement.
GTGGTAATTCTCTTTAAATGATTTTTCACATTGAAGTTGAATGAATTCTTAATTGTTGTTTATATAGTACGCAGTAATAAGTATGTAGAAGCCTTTATTGATTGATATTTTTTACACTTTATGAAAACGTAGAAATTATCACATGTAACGTTTGCATGCACAACAGAATAGATAAAGTTAAACGCAATAGCTTCTCTATTTATATAAATTAAAATAGATTACATAATAACACCATAAAGTTATAGCAATCAGTTAACAGGATAAAAGTGAATTTAAAAATTTGTGTGTGGTGGAGGTCTGTCATCTGGCCATTCTTTATCGTCTTATGATCTCCTCAGAAGCTCTAGAATGGTTCTCCTCCAATCTTCAGGGACGAAAACAGTGTGTTCACATTGATGAAATGTTCATCATCGAGTTGTTGTGATCTTCTCGCAGATTTCCCTCAAGTCGAAATACTATCTCCCTTACTGTTCTCAATATTTATTGATCTCGTCACTCACTACCTTTAGTGTACGTATCACCTGTACGCCGACAATTTAGAACTGTACACGCAGTCAAGATTGGAAGACTTATCACATGCCAACGACAAGATTGATAAAGATTTATAATTTATACAGAGCTGGTCGACGAGGTTTGGTCTGGCGGTAAATCCAACCAAATGCCAGGTGATCGTCGTGGGAAGTAAATTAATGTTGCGTAGATTAGATATATCGGTCATCCCACCAGTTACACACAACAATGTGACTATACTCCTTAGTGGAGTGGTGAAGAACCTGGGATTACATATCGACTCGACCCTTGACTGGCGGGCACAAGTTACACACGTCAGCCAGAAAGTAAACAAATGTCTCCGCGCCTTATATCGTTTAAAAAACTTTCTTCCCGCTAAAACTAAAGCTACGCTTGTGCAGTCCCTGCTTGTCCCCTTAATCGACTATGGTGAAGTGTGTTATTTCGACCTGAATGCAGACGTTCTCAATAAACTAGACCGACTTCCCAATAACTGCATTCGATTCGTTTTTAATCTTCGCAAGTATGACCACGTGTCTGTTTTACGTTTCAAATTGCAATGGCTCCCAATCCGCCAGCGCCACAATTTGCGAGCACTGACTACTCTTTTTTCTTTCCACAACTCACCATCATCATCTGAATACCTTGCACCACGCCTTCGTTTCTTATGCTCCAACCATGACCGAAATCTTCGTTCCACAAACAAAATGCTTCTTCAATACCCCTCTAACAACTCCAACTTTATCCATTCTTTCTTCACTGTGCAGTCTTTTCTTCTGTGGAACGCGCTCCTCACTGAAATCAGGATGTCTACAAACCGTCTTTCGTTCAAGTCGAAAGTACGTAATCATTTTTGGAATGAATTGGCAGCACAAACACAAGCTTAACACCTGTGTGCCATATACCTATATATAGTATTATAAGTATGTATGTTAAATTCATATATATTGTGTATCGTTTAATATAGTATATATTTAATAATCTAATTCATTCATATTATTTATAACTAATGTTATATGTCTTACTTACAAAATTAAATATTTTTGCACCTAACACATCCTATTTCTACATCACCTGAAGGTCGACTAGAAGAGAATGTCTCAAAGCATTAAGTCCGCCTTTGTACAACATGCGCATTAAGTGATAATAAATAAATAAATAAATATTGTTACTTATTAGGTTTTGCTTGGTAGGAAAAACAGACTATATTACAAGGCTACTTAACATATTAGGTATACACAAATAAATAATTAAAACGGATTAGTATTATAGAAATCATGTGTTTATATACCTAGTTTCAGTGATAATGAATAATTTTTCGATCCAAGTATAAATAAGTTTTTATAACTGGGAGATTTCGTAGTGAGAAAAAAATATTCATTTCAAAACTGATTTTGTACAAAGATAATTTTCCTCCTTCTGAACAGGTTAGAAATCATCGGTTACGATGGCATCCGAAGCGCAAAAAACTTATTATTACGGACACAAAGAAACGTCTTTAAAAAGAACAATGCCTTTTCCTGATTCAGACAGACACGGCGATGTTGTCAATCGATATCATCTTTTCAGAGAACAAGTAAAACAACTGTTCTCGTAGTGGATGCATATTTAACGGCCAGAATATACTACAAAGCTCCAAAGTTACGAATACTAAACAAACAATTCACCAATTTTGTGGCTTTTTCTCGTAACGTAACAATTTATCCAAAAATTGGAACACTCATAAAAACTAAACGTTATATTTTAACGAATCGTAACATTAGAAAGTTAAGCACCAAATGATGAAAAATACCTAACAAAAGGCTTATTATTCAATGGTTTACCTGAAACATCATAAATAGTATATTTTTGAAATATATTAAATAAATATTATCTTTTATGCATATAAACTATAGAAATAAATAAATCATAATTTTCAGTATCCTGGGCGCTTAATAATCTAATAGTTATATAGACAAATTTTGCTCTAAAAAAGTTTAAGGAATAAAGTTTCGCTACTTAAGGAGGTCAAATTAAATCCGGGTTCGTCCATATGGTTTTAATTGCTCAGTCATGTGCAAGAGATTCATTGATCACGTCCTTAAGAACCCAAGTTTTATATTCGTATCTATCTACAGCCCCAGTGTGTCTACTATACGTAGTTGGGCCCAAAATATTCTCAATGCCGCTTTGTGTGAAATATTTTCATATATTTTTTTCACACTTGCTTACCCCATGTGAATATTGAAGAGTATAATAGAATTACTTGTTTGCCACATATTGTACATGTTATAGATACGTTACTTGTTTGATATTTGAATAAGTTTTGTATGGAAATAGTGGTTTTATATTTCCTTTACATACTCGTATGTTAAAAATGTCGTTGACAGATGACGAATGACAGAAAACAAAAGATAAACACAGCAGATGACAAAAGCTTAGAAAAATGGGTGTAAAAATCAACCCGTCTTCTAACAATTCTTAAAAATAGTTGGTAAAAACACATATTAAAAAATCGAAAGTGACAACTGGTTGAGTATGTGGATAAATCACTAATTTTGAAAAAAAAATCAAATAGAGATCTCTTTACTATGTATGACTTACCGGCGATTGTTTATCGATTTCCGGGTTGGATCAAATATTTGTATGATCTGCAAATTTTTGCTACGTGGTTTGGGTGTTTTCTATAATTCCTTCATAGGTAAAGTACAAAGTGCTGTGGGTGCTGCATGCAGAAATCTTCATGCTGCCTAAAACGAACCAAATTCAGAAATAGTATTATTTGAGATGTGCGTAACCCATGCACATGTCAAATAATATTATTGTTCTGAAGCTTTATCAGGTAGTTACTACGTTTGCTTAAGGGATTAGACTAGTTTCCTTCTATGGTGGTACTTGGGGCTCAAACTCGAGGGCCGAAGGGACTTCGGCGCAACCGTGCATTTGCACGGCTATAGCCAAACATGAGGAATCCGCAAGGGACCAAAGCCTGACTGCTACCACTGCGATGGCGAGACCGTGTACACGTGTTCCACAGAGTAGCAGAATTTCCGGCATGGCTGGAGCCTGTTCGTGATCTCGTTGCAGCCATCAGAGTTTGGATTTTCTCCCTCGGTAACATGATTGCGGCTATGTCACGGAGCGAGAGCACTATCTATCACCCAAGCAGAAGAAACCCCGGATGGCGGCGAGAGAGCTACGGAGTCCGCGTGCCTATTTTGGCGACAGCAGCGGGAACTTTGGGATTCCTATACAGGAGGGGCCCATCTACAAACCGTAGGTGGCTCGAAGTAGGTTGGAGCTCTAGAGTTTATCTTTCTAGGGTGCACCTGGTTCTCCAGCTTCGAGTACTCAAGACGGCTTGCGGTTTTTAATCAGTTCAAGTTTTGGCCACCAGCAGGTGGTATCCGGAGGGACTTTCGCACGAAAAAAAGGGGATTGGACTAGTTGGTTTTTATTATCAATATTGAATTCTTATTTTAATTATTTACTAAAATAACGTAAAGTTGATAGACATCGAATATTTTTATTATACTTTAAGTCTACGATAATAGGACTGACTGACTAAGACCTTTTACGTGGATGGATTACTACTACTATCAGACTTTCTTAACCTAAGTTCTAAGTGATATCGAAATTCTGCAAAATGATTTTTGTAACTTATTGAAAAATAAAAACGAGAATTGAAAAATGAGAAATAAAAACAAGTAAAAAAAATAAGGGTTTCCCATAATTTCTTTGAGATCACACCATTAGATTACAAATGGTGGTAATAGGACCAATTTATCAAATAGAATTATTTCTAATATAAAAGGAATTCGTAATATCAGATTCAACATGACGGAGATAGACGGTCATGACGGACGCAGATAACAAACATACAAATATAGTTGAATTTAGATTTTTTATGTGTTCCTCATTATGCAGAAGATGAAATTGAAAATTGAAATTTTTCTTCATATGATTTCCTTGGTGAGATTGCTTATTTGACTTCATTGATTTTGTTTATCTGGTGTAATTATTATATTACGAATATAGGAATATGATGAATAAATAATTTATTTCGAAATAACTTTATGTGTTTTCATAAATAAATATTTCAATGAAATATTGATGGTATAATACTTCACTACTTAATGGCTGCCTTAAATAAATCTCGATAGAAACGATTATCAGAAAGCCAAAAAATTGTGGTAAATGTATTTTCGTGTAAATTATCTATTTGTGCATTAATTGTAAAGCTAACTATCAACCAGTATACTATTTAAAAAGATGCTACTTGATTTACTTGGTTTATAAAAAGCTGATTGAAATTTTTAATTTTCCTCGTATAACAGTCTAGACACCGCGTCTCGTTGAGAAAGGCATCTTTGATATGACTTTTCCATGTCATACTATTGTGCGTATACAAGGTTATTATATTAAGAAATTCCGTCCTTCTAACAAAGATATAATGGCTTGAAATACTTACTAAAGAATATGAATTAATTGAAAATTATTACACATAAATTATTTTACGTGTCTGTTGAACAGTAGTAAATACTTTTAATTTATTAAGTGTGCAATTTAACAGTTTTGTTTTTAAATTAATTAATTATTAATGTCATATTTGTATTAAAAATTTTAACAAATTGTTTTTTCAATTCTTATCATTTACAAATTCATTTTAAACGTTGCGTTGGCTTTAATTGGACTAGATGAAGGCTTCGTGTAAAGAGTCCTAATTCTCGACAAACAGTAAAAATGGTAAACCAATTTTCATAACTATGAGAAAGCTAGAAGTTACGTGATTATATATTCATGTAAGTATGTATAACGATTGTAGAAGCCTTTGTATGACAAAATAAAATAAAATCACGTTAGACAAAAATCAAAAGATTGATTTTAAAAATATACCCAGAGTAACACAAATATAAGTTAGGCTGTTCAGTTTTAGAACTGAACTGATAAAGGGAATAAATATATTTTTGCGCTTATTCGGTATAGTGATAAGAGTAAACGTATAACTGAAACGTTTGTTTACACGTTAAACTCCACTACTATTGTGTGTCATTTAACATCTGATAACAACGTAAAAATAAAAACAATTATTGAAGATCTTGAGTAGCGTTTATAAAAAACATTTCACTTAAAATTGTCGTATATCATCATCGTCATATATAATATATATATATAATATATATATATATATATAATAAATACTTAACCCTCTCCTGAGAGGAGACCCGAGCCCAGTAGTGGGACATTATGGGTTGTTGATGATGATATATAAATAGCGAAGAAAAAAGCAATTCACTGAGCTAATTTTGCTTATTTGTAACGATATATTTTCTGTTCCCCTTTCGGAGACGGCAAAAGAGCTATATAAATTAGTTCTTGGTGGTACGAGGGGTCGGCCATTAAGTACATGACATTATGCTATCGAAACCTGACTGTTGATAAACATAATTATTTACTTCTATATAGGTATGTACTAATATATATATATTCTAAAACTAATAGTTCCTATAAAACAAAGTAAATACTCTTAAGAGTAAGTTGTTTTAAAATGAATTTAAACTTATTTCCTACGTACATCCTTCACCATCTTCTTGGAAAAATACGCCTCGTTGAAAAGGTCTTAAGAAAACATATTTCATTGCATATTTTATTGTATCAATATGAAATACTTAGAGCAATAAGAATAAGAAGCTATGAAAATTGAATATTTTATTATAATACTTAGAATAAATAAAGCATAGTGCTGGTATACTTTATATACAGTATAAACAATGGATCAACGCAGTGTCTCGTAAAATATCCGCTTAAGAGTTACAAATGTGGCGCTAATAGAGGAGGATTTGTTGAGTCGAAAGATTTAGAAACTACAAGGGCTCCTAGAATATTTATTCTAATGGGAGTTACAGCCTTTTGAAATATTTAAGTTATGATTAAAATACTTACAAAATATTCATCATTAATGAAAATCAATGTCACACATAAGCCCAATTTTAATTAATTTAAAAGGTTCTGGTTGTCAGACTACGCCGGACATTGCAGCAAGGCATCGAGCCATTTTTAGCTTATCAATACTCATCGCGATAGAACAAAAGGGCGGTGCTAGAGCCAATCGACCGATCTGGGTCTAGGCAATCTAAAAGTAGTTGGAGTATAAATATGAAGAGCTTGGTTAAACGATATTATAGTATACTAAACAACCCGAGCCCAATTTGTTCAGCGTTAACTGCCCGCTTTTCTTTGACTTGATTTTCAAATACTATTATTTTCATAGAATTTTTTGTTCAATCATAAAAAATATGCCTATTTTATTTCTGAATAGCGTTGCTTTCTGTTTGTGAAATAATTTTCAGGATCATCAGTACTTCCGATGATTACCTGTTACAACTATATAAACAAAGTTAGAAGCTATACCTCTGTATAATATTAGTATAGATTGTTTCATGGGAATAACAGCATTGAGGCACTATAGTGTGTTCAGTTGCACTCGGTGATTAAAAACAATCACCGAAGGTAAGCTACGACAGCGCGCTCATGGATGGGTGACCGCTGGTGGCATGTTATCATACGATAACAGTCGTGAAGCTCAGTCGGAGGCATTCGGGTGGTTTAAAAACATCCAATGGTAAGATTACGTAGCCACAACGTAGTCTTATCAGTCCCCAACCCACACTTGGCCAGCGTGGAGACATATGGCCTTAGCCTTAGAAGAGGGCTCGGGTCAAGCAGTGGGACATTATGGGTTGTTGATGACCGATGTTCAACAGCATTGAATGTAATCATTTTTAAATAACTTTTTTATAATATCTAGTGTCTATCGTAATACAAAATATAATATTTAGGTTTTTTACTATAATCTATGGAAGCCGATACACGTAAGATTAATATTAGCTTAAAAGTATATAGACTTTTAGTGTAATGTCAAAATGATCTTAAAAGTTATTGGAAAACGAAGTTTCTTTAAATGGTAATCTTTTTTAATCCCTTAATTTTTGTGTTTTAATAGCTTTTTAATAAGATGGACAATGATTTTTACATTGCAAGACTAACAGTAGCTCGTAGATTAACAAAAAAAAATACTGTTTCTTTATTAATTAATAAAATTGAGTTAAACATAATAAGTTTATACATGAGGAGATTATGTTCCTTTCTTTTGAATATGAGCCTTTCAAAATGACTCTACTTTTCTTGATGGAAAGCATGGAGAAAATCCAAGGGACTACTCTTTACCCTTCGGTTTCCAAATTCATTGTGAATACTGACGTATGCAACAATGGAGCATGGAGATCCATAGTTTGGCAACCTATTAAGATACTTATGCATTATTGAGCATATAAGTTTTACAAAAAGTATCTAGAATTTTCATTTACAGTGTAGTGTACTACTTATACTTTATATTTACTTATAATTTTCTTATTATACTAATACTAGCTGACCCCCCCAACCTGTGTTAACTGTGTGTTGTTACAATACTTATTTTTATTTGTTATTATATTTTTAGATGTTTTAAATCGAAATAGTTTTTTAATACATAATTTTTGTAGAATTTGAACCGTTAATGCAGCGTACATAGTGATAGCTCTCCAAACTAATGATTTTCCACCGTTTTCGCAACTTATTAAATTGATACTCCGCATTTATTCAATTTAGCGTCATGATATATAGCCTATAGCCTTTCTCGATAAATGGGCTATAAAAACTGCAAGATTTTTCAAATCGGACCTGTAGTTCTTGAGATTAGCGCCTGCAAGCAAACAAATTCTTCAACTTTATATATCAGTATAGATATAATTAAATTATGATTTGTCATTAAAATATGTAGTATTTCTCTGCATTTCAACACTTCAAAATGCACGCTATGAAGTAATTTTACTCTTGAACACCGTGGAATAATTTGTAATTGCATTTTGACACATTCACTGTAATTGTAAAAGTATGTTTTAATAAATCTGAATTTCTTACACTCAACTTTGATATAGATAACTTTTAAAGATACCTTTACTGTAACAATTAAAAGTAATGATGATTATATTACTAACTACAGCAGACCAAATCAACGCCTTTCTGAAATCGTTAAGTTAATCGGCCAAGATTATCTCTCCCTCGATAAAGAACACGTCTATCAACTGCATCAATTACTGCGTAAGGGAAAAACATCTAACACGTGGACCGGGAAACGTTTCTTAAGATTCATGATAATAGCGTGTAATTAGTGATTAGAAGAAACGATTTAAACAGTTTTTTTTATTAGAGTGGTAGAGTAGTCTATAAATGACCCAGCCTAATTAGCTGTGAACCTACTACACGTTGATGTTAAGACATGGAAAAAAAATTTCTTGTGCTAGGGCTAAGTTAGATAAGTAAAGATATATAAAGAAATAACTGTCATAGTTATTCATATATCAGTCACATCAATAACATAGCAATTACAATTTTCTAAAGTTACAACATCTTATCTCTTGGTATCAATATCAATATCAAGAGTTTTTGTGTTAAAAATCAAGGAATTCCTTACATCTAGACTCCAAAGCGGCACAGCTATTAGATTCTCTTAATATTGTTAATAAATTTAATGAAAGCACAAACACATCGCCAAATAGTTTTTTTTTTAATTTAGCTATACCGAATTCGTTGAATATGAAAATTTCGACATCTAAACACAAAAAGTTACTAATGAATTTCTGAAATTTTCAATATGATCCACCCTTATCCTCATCTTAATAAGATTGAAATGTTTTATATCTAACTAAAGATAAAAACAAATCAAAAGGGAAATATTAGTATTATTTATTATTATTAGAATCATGTTTACTATTTAGCAAGAATGATAGGATATGGGAGAGGCCTACGTTCAGCAGAGGACTACAATAGACTGATGATGATGAAGAATATTTAGGTATGTATCTTCATAATAAAAGTAATTTCAGAGACATAGTATCTATTCCACCTTTACCATAACTATTGATTTATTCAACATTGAAACTTTAAAAATCTATAACATCATATGTTCTTGGAGTGCTAGTAAGGAATACTACTCGTAAATTAAAATATAATTCGTAATAATAAAGAAATCATGTAACAAATTTGTTTAATATTTCATATAATTGTTTCGAAGTAAATCGCACCCGCTTACTCTGATTTAGTTAATTAATATAATCTTTAGGACTTGTGAGCTCTAGATCCCTTTCATTCCTATTACTGCTGTATCTGGCAATGTCACTCGACAGCATCCCACGCGGTCTTACATTACCAAAATCCTAACTATGGTCTCGAGTGATCATTCATTTCCATTTATGAATACTAATTATTTAGGACCTTGTGTAATTTTAAATAACGTCACAGTACGGACTCACGACATATGAGTGACTCATGACCTCTCTAAATAATGAGTTAATAGAATATGATAATTGACTAAAATGTGATTACTCATTGATCGATGCAATAATATAAACATAAATAAAGAAATAAAAAAACCCCTGCGAAACATCAAGTCGAAGTTATCAATTAATTGTCATTTAATGATTATACTGGCATGCGCGAAACAGTTAATCGAATAATCATACGCCAAAAATGCCTTACATCATTTTGGAAAAGAGCTGATACTCTTACACTACAGGACCGACAATAACCAAACATAGTATATAACCACTCAATTTACACACACACACACACATTAAAAATGCATCGGAATCGGTCCATCCGTTTGAGATGTACGATGCCACAGACTGACGTTACACATCACGTTATCTTTGAAGAAAAGAAATGTGAGTAATTCACAATTAAGACTTCGGGTCATCGTGACACTTACTCTACTTAGAGATTAGAACTAAAGTGTGGACGCTGGCAAGCTAAAGTGGACGTGATTAAATATTTGTCTTGATATGTGTACATAGAGATAAAGTTACAAGATTCAATTAGTTTTTACTGAAATTGGACGTACTTCTTTTGTATTGTAATTAGAACAACAATTTTTTTTCTGTTTTAATTATCTACAAATTTCAGCATCACCAATCTATTGCAATCCACTGCTGGTCACAGACCTCTCCCATTGCACGCCACTCTGAACGACTTCGGGTTCCTTGCATCTTTTTCTTAATAATGCAATACGTAAATATATATGCATTTAATTGTTATTTACAGGAGAAGCAGGTTGTTTGGAAATAGATACGGTTGAGTAGACATTTAAGCGGTTAACTCTATATTGTTTCCAATAGAAGAAGTACAATAATACGACACAAATTTAGGTTTAATGTATATTATCATAGCATAATTTTCAAGATAAACTAATTTTAAATTAATCCTAATATAATTATACAAAATACGCAATAGTGAGAGAAACCTTAATAAAAATTATTTTTAACTTGACAAAAAGCATTTCAATAAATAAAAATTATTTTTAATTTGACAAAAATCATTTCAATAAATTATATTATTATAAATTATATTATTATAGTTATCGAGAAGATAGTCTACAGACAGAATTTAATTGGTTTTCGGGGTTTTCACAGCTTTTACGCTCCGTTTCACTAGCCGCGCTTGGACCGCGCGATGGTGCTTAATGAAGCACCATTCATAAACGTTCCTGAGAATCGTTTTGTCGATGTTATTACACATGTACAATATTATTGAGGTGAATATCTTTCACCGCGTTCTTAATTCACTGATTATACATACTACGGATAATATTTTTTTTTACATTTCCGGACATTTTAACACACAACGCCATCTAGTCCCAAACTAAGCAGTGCTTGTACTATGGGTACTAGACAATTGATTTTAATACACATATACTTTTTTTTGTAAATACATATATATTATACATAGAAAATACCCAAGCTTCGAAAAAAATGTTTGCAGATCATACAAATATTTGGTCCGATTCAGGCATCTAACCTGAGATCTCTAGCATAATAGCCGCAAACGCTACCACTAAGCCACCGAGGCAGTTAGTATAAGAAAACATGTTCATTTCAGCAAATTCACAGAATGTAAGTTTGTGTTACACAAGTAAGTAAGTAAATTAAGTAACACACTAATTTTCCAAGAACATAGCAATAATGTAAATCAAATTTCAGTACCTTTTACCGGAATTAAGTATTCATATGTTCCAAGTGTATTTGGGTTGGTAATGAACCACTGGGGTTTGAAATTTGGGACTGGTACTTGATTTTAGTTACATATAATCGTAGTTTAACACAAAACATGAAATTTAAAATAATTGAGAATTAATTTAAGCTGTATCGTAAGTAAACAAAAATAAAAGGCTCCTGTGAATAAAGCCAGTTCAAATTACAAATATGTTATCCGAATATAATTACTAAAAGCAATATAAAATCTATTTTTACCTTTCTGATTCATCAAATTTACAAATTTCACATCTTTAGTTTTTCTTTAGTGTACAGTTTAATTTAATATCTTGCTCTCTATTAGGTTAGATGTCCTTAAATGCCTCTTTTTTTAGTTTACGTATGCATAAAATAAGAAACGGAGCTACTTGAAAAGGGTAACAGATAGTTAATGAATATACTGGTAATCTTTAGAGTGATTATATTTTATAATTTTTGTTTAGTTACCCGCGTTTGTTAATGTAGAATAACAACCGTAGGAAACACCGCTATATGAAACTAATCTAAAATAAAGTAATCTAAGAAAATCCGTATATCATTAGCTGTCGACCAGTTAAAGTCCTGTTAAAATCGGTTCCGCCGTTCTGAAAAATAGACGAAACAAACAGATATACAAAATGGATAATTTGATGCAAGTACCATTTATAATTTAAAATACATTTAGTGACAAACTTTTAATTTGAGGTAACAAACAGACACTTCAATTTAAATAATTTGTACAGATGTATATATTTGTGTCACTCGTGAGATTAAATATACAATGTGTATGGTCTTAACTTGAAAAAAGTTTTATAAGATTGATATGGTTACAGCTGGCAGGAGTTGGATGCTAGGAGCCGAGGAACGAGCTAAGTTGCGTGCAGTTAAAGGCCTATATCCAGCAGTGGACCACCATCCTAACGCAGGCTTATGATGATGATGAAACGGTTGATGGAAAATACATTTCGTATCTACTAATCAGGGCTCGATATTATTGTGGTCTTGCGTTAGGTAGAATTCCATTACATATTGTTTCAGTATCTGTGATTAATTTTTAAGCTTGTAATTCTTTTCAACCGAGAATTTATTCAAATAAATCATAGATTCTTTGTATGCACTACTTTCTATATGCCCTAAATATCGTCCAATGTACTGAATCATATATTTGAAATGAATAATTCAGGCAAACTGAACTGAGGAAGTAAATTATACATAAAGTAACGTTTACTCTGTATCGAGGACAGAAAAATGACGTCATTTTTCAAATAAACTGTCGATTATTTCAGTCTCTAAGCGATAAAAAGATTACATCACTTAAAATTTGAATAGCTGATGTAACACGTAGCGTGTTACAATTCGAACTAAGAAATTCAGAGCGTGGTAGGGCCAAATTCAATTCTTCCTGAAATGATGCCACAGCCACGAAATCCACCGCTTTTTCAATGATTTCCACGGCAGTACTTGAGTACCTAATTTTACTCGATAACTTAATTTCCTAACACAGTACTTGAATCGTACTTGAAAGGATCGATTCTACGGGTTTTGTAGCATCATAGCGTCGTAGCGTGATAAAGGCAGAGTTTATTACACACCTCAAAAGTATTTCCGTTTTGTTTACTTTGCCTAGTTTCACATCTTTCAAAAACCAAACGGTTACGATTTAGTTTTAGGAAGGAATAACAAAAGGTAATTAAAACTGTAAAAATACTTATTTCAAGTATTTAAGAATAAGAAAAGTATTTCAATACTTTTTGTTTATTTGTTTATAAGATATTATTTTGAATATTCAACAATTACTATTAAAGACACATGACAAGAATTGCCAATTGCCGTTAAATACTATGAAATATTTTTTTTTCAATGTACTTAAATTCACAAACCTAAATAGTAAATACATATATTTAAGAACAATATTATCTTCCTGTCCTACCCTTTATTTCTTTTAGAAATGGTGCACGAGTATCATTAGAAAAATATCCGTTTTCTTAATGGTATAAATAAGATTTTAAAAATGAGAAAAACGTAGAAGTTGGTCTCGGATACTGAAACGAACGTATGAAATATAGTCCATATAATATGACTTGATCTCTGTAACAGCTGTAGCTAGTGAGTGTCGTTTTAGAACTTACGAGGTACATTTTCGGTGCGAATTTTTATAATTTTAATATTTATACTCCGTTTAATTTTTTCATTCCATTCATATTCGTTCAATAAAATCACTTATTCAAAGTTACTTCGTTGGTTTCTTAGCAACTTGATAAGCTATATCCTGGGAACTGTAGAGTAGGAGATATTTTAGAGCGTTAATATGACTCAGATATTATTATGCGAATTTTTATAATTTTAATGTTTATACTCCGTTTAATTTTTTCATTCCATTCATATTCGTTCAATAAAATCGCTTATTCATAGTTACTTTGTTGGTTTCTTAGCGACTTATTAAGCTATATTCTGGGCAATGTAGAGTAGGAGATTTTAGAGCATTAATATGACTCAGATATTATTATGTCTATACGCTCTTGTGAACTACATTCTAACCAGAGAATTATACGAACCCACTAGTCTACATTTCAACGCGTCTTAGACTAAATTCCTGTGTGACGTGATATCTTTGCGGGCGACTGTGAGAATTTATTGACATCTAAGGCGGCATAACTATTTTGTGTTTAGCTGTTCTTGTACTGGCTTGGTGTAAGACGCTTCACAGTAAAGTTAATATATAAGTGAATGTGTATCTTTTTCAATTCGTTGACGAATATGACTTTAAAGCAATGGCAAATCTCTAGTAAAGTAAAGTTTATAAGGTTGTAGAGGGTTTAATGAACCGATTTAGGAAAAATATTCATGAATTAATATTTACTCATAAATTATTATGCATTATTTATGACTGTTAAAGACTAAACTCGAGAAATGACTACCGTGATATTCGACATATAGGTCTATAATAAATTTAGAATAATCACACAAATCTGTATTTTCTCACCCCGCAAACCCCGGCGGGGTGAAGAAGGGAGATTCCACATGTCAAAAAAAAGGGTTTTTGTCAAGTTTTCCTTTCCTTTTGGAATGCTGTCATCCTGCATGGAATGCTTCCTTAATCAGCTCCTACGGTATCCATGGGATGAAAACTCAAACTTCATGTATTTCGAATATGGGTACTAGGTTACATTGTTGTAACACTATAAGTTTAGAACGCCATATTCTACTTTTCAACATGCAATAATAATTTTATCAATTAACTTATTATGGATATTATTTTATTATCAAGCCATTACATTATTGAATTGATAAATGGGGTGGGTTTGTATTCTCGATCCGTCATCATACCGAGTAAGCAATACGCTCCCAACATTTCATACTTATCATCTTAAAGGATCGTATGTAAAGGTTGTTTGCATTATCTGAGAAAATATGAAAACTACCAAAGTAAACCATTCCAGAAAGCGTATGTTTACCAAGTTCGAAAGATATGAATGAATATAATTATTTATGTAAATATTATACCTTTGTTATAGAAAGATCTGTGCCAATAGTAATGTTGTGTTTCCAAACAAAATTGAACGGTAAATAGAAGTATATGGGGAGTAAAGGGGTTAACGGGCTTGGTAACCAATCACTCGACGGCGAAAAGCAATGAAAAAACGGGTTGCACTCTGGGAGTGCCGGCAGAAGTGAAATCTTGAATATTAACGTTGTGCAAAATAGATATTTTGGAATGTTAGAATTTTGCTCGAATTGCTTTTACTATCAGTGTAAAAGTACTGTCATTTATGTGGCAACATACAATATTCATTTATTGCGCTCTCGTACACTAACATTACATTTTATTGTCTAATCTACTTTCGTCTTACGAATTTTCAATCAGGTCGCGAATCCTGACGCGAGTTTAACATTTTATACCCATCCTAAAAAAGTGCACAACACCGTTAAAGAAGTTTTAACTTCAAAAATTGCTTAACACCGATTACTATATTATATAGTGTACTACATACATGGTATCCAAAAGTAATGACAAGAAAAATAAAAAAAAACTATGACTTTATAACGTAAAGCTTTAATTTAAATGTATTAAGTTTTAGTTTTTAATGTAAATTAAACAACTTTTCATTAAAGTCGGTTTGGTAGTTTAGGTGCTACGGTGGAACATAAAAACGCACAAAGACTTTCAAACATACCCTTCCATTTGGCTTCTCCATAGACCGATGCACGTAACAAGAGTTATTCTCAACTTGATCAATCAAATCCGTCTAAACAAATGTATTCTAAATTTAAATATCATACAACTGCAAAAGTTCAATTACATATTTTTTAATTAAACTAGGTATTTCACATTTTATCAACCTATATATTAATAAATAAAATGCACCTTTAGTTATGAGCGTTTAACAGGATTACATCCAGATTATCAGTAATTTAAAACACGATTCACAGTTAGAGTTAATACCAATCTCGTTCAAAATGTATCTATACTCCGTAATGAACCGACAGAGAGCTGCAAGTACGGTACTACGTAGATTTTATTTAGTTACGCAGCCTCAGGCTAGCCACACTGCTTCTGTAGTAACATGTTCCACTGTGGACCAAATAATAAAGCAAATAAAATATTTTTACCGTGTTTATATTTGATTGCTATTTTCTTTTAGTAAGAAAGATAGAAAAAAATTATCAACACGAGTTTTTTTTTTGTAAAATGTATGTAATAGGGCGCTCAGTTACACTCGATAAAACCATCATCGAGGGTAAGCAACAACGACTCAATCAGCGTACCATGAGCGTCTCCGTGATTCGGAGGTCAAGTTAAGTAGTTAGTCCCGATTGTTATCATAGGATAACAGTCGTGAAGCTTAGTTAGGCCTTTACGTAGCCACAACGTTGTCCAATCCGCACTTGGCCAGCCTGGGGACGTATGGCCTTAACCCTCTCCTGAGAGAAGACCCGTACCCTGCAGTGGGACATTAATGATTTTAAACTTTAATTTAACACCTAGGGTTGAAGAAATAAGTGTTCGTGTGGACGCGTCTTCTTAAGTCTATTAACCGTTTTTCAACACAGTTAAAATATGTATTGAATTGGTTGCCTCAAAAAGTTTTCAAATGTTCTCTCATAATACGGGTGATGTATGCATGGGTGTGGATTATGAGAGAGTTTTTTTATTACTGTACATGGTATGGCAATATGAAAAGGAAAAAAAAAGATTAATTAAATTCTATATAAGATATCATAATTACGCCTGTATAGTTTTTTACCAAACATTGTTTTTTCACTGACTAAACTGAATTGTGCACAACAATGAAAATAACTTAATACACCTTGAAAATATGTGTTCATCTATTTCACTTTCAAATAAATATTTAAGTAATACGAAATATTAACTTTCCTATATGATATACAAGTATACACTGACTCGTTCATATTAATAGTTATGAAAACATAATTCGCGGTATTAGTTTTCGATCTATCGATGGTTATGTATATATTTACCAAAATGCTCAATAGGTAACACATTCTAAAAGAAATATGTATATTATGATTTTTTATTTTAAGCATATCACTAGGATGCTGCAAAAGAAACGAAATGATAAATCTGCGCATCGTGTAACACCAACAGAAATATGAACATCATACATTTTAGAATTAAATCCCACCATTTAATAGTGGAATTAGTACAAGTAAGTTTAATTCTAGAATGTATCTTAGAAAGTTCTACCTAGTGCCGACAATCGAGAGCTTCAATTATATATAAACATTGTGTTACACTGTTAAGCATTTGAAAGTGCCAAGAAAGTAAGAGTTTTTTTTTTTATTTCAATTAATTATTTTTTATAAGAAAAAATATTTTTTTTAAAGTTAATCTCGCATCTGAAATATGCTGTGTATTTGCCATTACCTCGAATGAATTTTTAGACTCTTCTAATGTATAAAAACTGATTACACTCCTGAATATTAAGTATGGTTCCTTCAGTTCAAGCTTTTCATTTGCTTTTCAAGCGGCTGGAAACTCTTAAACTTTCTATGTATAACTGTTTTACATTTTTATCCATCTTGTTACGAGTATTTGGAGCCCCAAATAGACCGGTAAAAGTTATACCATAGAACTTCGACATACACTACATGGGATGTAGAAAATTGATGGCAGTTGTTCCATGTATGAAATCAACTAAAACCAAGTCCAAACTATTTCGGCACAAGGCTTGAAGGCAGAAGATGGAACTGCTTACTGGCTTATAAAATAGTGCTTTTAAGTTTTATAGTAGTTCATTATTTTATGAGACAATAAT
Source organism: Hyphantria cunea (assembly GCA_003709505.1). Taxonomy (NCBI): domain Eukaryota; kingdom Metazoa; phylum Arthropoda; class Insecta; order Lepidoptera; family Erebidae; genus Hyphantria; species Hyphantria cunea. The sequence goes on along the minus strand of PKRV01000902.1, from coordinate 386,918 downwards.
ATTAACGTATACATCATCGTATGTACGATATCTTAGTATATTGATTTTGTTTATTCCTTCCCAATCCTACAAACATTATATATTTCCAAAATGATTACATTTGAAGTTATATCTAAAATATGTAATACTTGGAAAAAAAAAATTATTACCTACCTACTTATAGAGAAAGTAAGACATTCCGAGCTCTTTCTGAAAGTTAGTTGTCACTTTTCATGACCAAAAATAAAATCACTCATGAGATAATTCGAGATAAAGTCATTTATCTATCCATCAGAAACCTTTTTGCTGGGTATATATGATCTTTATTATTTTTTGTTTACTTAGAATTTAGATTTATTTTGCAAAGATTCTCTGAACATTTAATATTCCTCGTGGCTCTCATTTCATAGAGCATTAATGTGATGAGAGGGAATGACTAAATGTATTCCTAAAAGCGTTGAAGTAAAACGATTAATTTTTGATTGTGTATTTCAAATTCATATTCAAAATAATTTATTCAATCAAGACACTAAGTGACATTTATGAACGTTAAATTGAAGCTACAGATAAAAATCATAGATCAACACCAGCAGACGCTGTCAAGGTAAATTAGGTGAAAACACTAAAATTCACTGCCTACCTGTGTCGATCCATAACTTCCAGTTTCCAAAATGTTTTATGAGAAGATAAAGGCGTGAATATATTTTTATGTCACAAATCGTTCTAAATGTATCTAGTATTTATCTATCTATAGTTATCAAGAAAAATACTGCAAAATAAAATAAAGGTTTAAAATAAAACGTATCAGTATAAAAATATTTCAATCTATCTATATTTTTGCTGAAACAATATTTAAGTATCTCAAAATAGAAAAGTTTGTATTTCGAACAGAGATCGCCAGTCGATATTACGGAATATTTTATGTAACTATGCAGTAAAGTTAGCCGCTTATTCTGAAATACAACATTCTTGCATAATTATGAGAACTACATAGCATAACTTTTATTTAAAATACTTTGTATACATTTACATTGGATCTGTAGTGTTTTATTATAAAACTTCATATTTTGTGTATTTAAGTATACTGCTTACGATTATAATAAATAATATTACAGTGCCTAATAAATTCAATACAATGTCGGACATTTGAATTTAATAATTTATTAGGAGCCAACCTTCTAGGGAAGTCATAAAACTAAGTCCGTAAGTAAGGGTTTCCCTATTATACTTCTTTGAAACTTAACAACGTTTTATTCATGATATGCTTGTACCCGAAATCTTGATGAAGCCGTTGGTATGAAACATTGTGTTTACACGTTTAATTCTAAGGTCGTACATCGACTATAATGAATTATGTCTGAAAAGTTTTATTTGCATGTGTCATGGGTCTCCCCTTGTCTAGACCGTCACATGAAAAGTCAACATATTTACTGGACGTCAATAGTTTCTATGCTTAATGCTGTTGATTGAATTTAATAAAAAAATATTCATTATTTTACTTTTGAAATACGCCATATTTACGTAGATATGTGTGGGAGAAATCATTTCAAATACAAGTAAATATGTATAGGCTTTGATCTAATCCAGTTAGTCTTACTAAAATACAAATTTAATGTTAATTAATACTGGCAAGCTCTGCAAGGAAATTGATTTAAAAAGCGGTAGCGGACATACATATACTTTTTACTTTTAAGCAGATTTTTCATTTCGTTTCTATTTAAGGAAGATTGCTTATTAAGCAGTGAAACTTATAGTGTCATGTCCTATTCTTAGAATAAGTATTGCTTCAACGTTAATATTTTAAAATGACATTACTTTCTTGGCGTATTGAAAAATACCAAAGAACTTAATATTTAACTAAAAACAGTACAAGTAAATAGCCATCAAATTACACATTTTTTTAGAATATTGAAATAAATTAGCCACATTTATTAATAAATATGATTTCAGAAAGATTTGGGTGCCTCCTGAATATTTGATTGATAGAAAAAGGGTAGCCTGCTCCCGTGCATATTTGATGAAAATAAGTGAATGTTGGGAGTGAGATATTGATTTTGTTGTGTATGAACGGTCCTACTTAATAAAATTTGTGAATAAGAGAGAGGGACAACTCAGCTTTTGTCGTACAAAAGAGTTATAAGTAATTATTATTGAATACTGTTTTTCACTATAAATAAATTATATATCTACACATCTTGCCAGTGTGGTATAGCAGGCTAAAATCCCCTTTCTGAGAAAAAGGCTGATGATGATAAAGAGAAGAGAAGAAGTGTTCGCTTCTTCAATTTGTATATTCCGGTGATGTTTAGGGCCTCAATAAATAGGTGGAAACTTAACTTTTCTTCTTCAGTTACAGCACTTACTAGTACTTGTGACTAAATAAGTTTTAGATTAATTTAGCTGCGTGAAATACAATTGAAACCAAGGATTTGATTATAGTGACCTCAAATACATTATACGTTTTGTGGTCTGACCATACAATCAGAGAAAAAGAATATAATCCAATGGGATTAAATTCTTTTTCTCTATTTACTTATTTACTTTTTTAGTTTTAAATATATGTTTTGTAATCGATGCTTTCAGAAACGAATAATGCCGTGTAAAACCGGAATAAATAAATGTTTTATTGTGCTCAATTTATTGAATTGGATGTTCCATAGCTATTACAGAACCATTACAGCACAAAGATGTTGAGTCAGATTGACTGAGTCACTTTGACTCGGAATCTTTAGAAAGATTGACTAAAATTCGTCATGTTGTTCCTAAACGATTATTGACACTATTACCAGTATTTTGTTTTTATATACCTATGTATTCATTAGTGTAAAGTAGAGTATACTTTCATTTTAATATTTTTTATTGAGAAATATATTCAAATCATTGAACTTGCACAAGTTCTTAATTCTGTTTGAGATAAATTGTATTAACAAAGTTGTGGAATTACTTATAGTTTTATTTCCCCTAGATAGGGCAGTGGGAATCTACAATAATCTGCCATCGCGTTCGGTCGTGAGCCTCGTATTTTGACTCGCTCCACGTCTTTCCCTCCTCCATCTCGTCTACAACTGTGCGTCATCAGGTCTGTTTAGGACGATCAAAGTTTTGCTTTCCTATAGGATTCCAATTGAGCGTCTGTTGGGAGATATGCTCGGAATCCCCTAGGAGTGTGTGACCAATCTAGTTCTATTTCCAAAATCTCGTCGAGGATGATCACGAATAAGAGAGACTGAAATTTGACAAGGCTGCATACTCCTGACATGCATCCTTGTTGAACATCCGAAATTGTGGAAAATGTAGAATACAATCGCATTAGTAAATTATAAGTTATATATATATATATATATATATATGAATCTGCTTAAGTGCTACTCAGTTGCCTGATAGAAAAGATAAGCAGAATTCAAGTAAACATTATGATAGGATTAACTAATACAATTTTCAAACAAATCAGCAAAGAGCAACACTATATTTTTGTACATGATTATATTAGAAAGAAGGGTTATAAATCATTTAAAACCAAACTATGAAAATTGGTCAAGATAAAATTAAATAAAAAAAAATTGAAACAAATCGTAATAAAACTACATCTTCATTATAGAAAAATTATTATGATGAAATTTTAAAAAAACGTGTATAACATTAAAATATTAATGATTTGCTCTATAATAAATGTTTAACAATAATATATAATAAATCGATTCAGAAACCTCACACTAACCAAACTAATATTGATCATGTTTTGTGTAACAAGATAGAACACTACGAATTCTTACTTTATCCTTTCCTCTTTCTACCAAGCTAACGATTAGACGCTGATACAATCACACTGTAGGGGCGGTAATTACTATTAGGATTGCGATTCTTACAGAGATGTCGAAGAAAATGTAATAGTAGACTTGGTTTCGGAATAGGAATTTTGTATAACTGAGACCTGATTACGCGGTAGTTATTTTTCAGTAACATCCACGAGTTTTATTGGATTATTTTAATTGATTCTGTAATATTTTTTGGATAATATTATCCTGCGATCCTCATTTTAAAACGACTGGACTGCACAATTAGCCTAGTAAGGCGGTCGCCACGCCGCTCTCTACTGCGCCGTATGCTTAGGTTCAAATCCTACACGGGACAACACTTTTTGTGATCCGTTTCATTTATGTTTAAATAGTCCCCCGCGACACAAGATGTATATTTCTAATGCAGGTGTGTTGTATTAAAAAAAACACATGAAGATAGTAGGTACGCAAACAATGATACTATAGTTTTTTATGCATACAGGTTAAAAAGACTGGAATAAAAATCAAATATAACACATCAGTAAAACTTAACTTTCGAATGTATGCCAGTCAACACATTTCCAAGTACCTTGCTTATTTGTCTATTTTTTGTTATTATCGGGACAAAATTGTTAAGGGAAAAATTGGCAACATAAAAATGTGTTGTCGAGCGAGTGATTACACCTACAGTGTCTAAAGTACGTGTAATAGGTTTTCGAAAGCTCAACGAAGCTTACGTAGTAAGTAGATTGCTTCTGCATGTTCTGAGTGATGATTAAGAGACACGCAAGCAAAGTTAAGAAACGAGGAACGGAATGCAAGTGCTACTGAAGATTTAGAACAGTTTATAGGAATTCCCTTCAAAGTAACTTGAAAAATCTAAACTTATAATTCCATTGTTTTGTTACAGGTAGAAAATTGATGAAGACAATTAACCTGGAGGTTTAACTTGAGCAATCATGAACAGGTAAGAATGATTTTTGTAGGTGGAGAAAGAAGGTCATATAA
>PKRV01000902.1:326805-381764 GCA_003709505.1 Hyphantria cunea | reverse complement strand
ATATATATATATATAAACAGACACTCAATTGGATCCTCAAGGAAAATGAAAACGTTGCCGTCCCAAATAAACCTGACAACGCGCAGTTGCAGACGCGATGAAGGAAGAGGAAAAATCATGGAACGAGTTAAAATGCGAGCCTCACGACCGAACGCGATGGCGGATTACCGGAATACAACACCCGGAAATCAAACCCGTGACCCCAGTGTAGTACATAATATTTCTGTATATACATATACCATGCATAGAAAACATACAAACCCCGAAACAAACTCTTGCAAGCCACACCTAAATGTAACGCATTCCGGAAATCAAACCTATGACTTTATCATAAGAGTTAAACACGCTTTCACTGCGACACCATGATGATGTTCATAACGTTTAATATTAAGTGTGGGAATTTTATTATGTCTGCTTGTTTGTCCTTTATATAATAAAAAAATAGTATGTCTTATTGGAAACATGCTAGCAACTTTCAAATTATAGATGTGGCATTGGAATAACACGACAATCCTATCCAAATAAGAGATTAAAGAGACAGTGGTAAAATTGTTCAAAATAGCACGATATACATGGGCTGTTTAAAAAAATAGTTACTGAAATGAGAAATAGTTAGAATATAAAAAGTTTATTTATAGTTTTTCAAAATACCTACTCCCCTCCAATCGTAATGCACTGGGGTTGTATTGCATTGGGGTGAACCAGCTTTCAAAATATTTAAAAAACGTATCTTACGGGAGGTCAAAAAATAACCGCTGAAATTCTTCGATAGTCTCGTCTGCAGTGCTAAATTTTAGCCTATAAAGCATATTTTTTGTCCGTGGGAAGTAAATAAAGTTCGTATGCAGTTAAATCTGGACTGTACTGAAGAAAGGTTAACATTTGTACCCCCGAAGTTGTTAAGAAATCCATAGTTGTTAAGTATTCGTTATCGTGGCGAAAAAGAAGGTCGCGGACGGCGCTCCTTGGGCGCTCGCTGTCCAATTCTCCGAAAGCTTAAGGCAGACAAACTTTATTATACGATTCTCTAGTAACTGTGCTACGGTCTTCTAGCGGAGTTACTGCTACTGGGCCACTGCGTTGAAAAAAACCACTGCCATTTTTTTATTAACGCTCCGATCACGAACAACTTTTGTGGACAAATCGTTCTTTTCAAACACCCATTGCGTGGATTGCTTCTAACATAAATTTGCACCAATCAACACGACGGCATTTTTGCTTATTGGTCGGAGAATGAGGTATTCGTTGTGAAGCAAGCTTCCTAACTTTGAGGCGTTTATGCAGGATAATGGAAACTGCCTGTGATCCAATGTTTAGTTCAGACAGTATCTCTCGATGTGCAGTATGTTTATTCTCTCGCAATAGCCACTCTACCCTGATGTTTTCATGAGTTGTTGCAGTTGGTGATCGCCCGGGTCTGGTGTCATAGCTTAAGTTCTCTTGACTATGTATAAATTCACGAAATCAGGAAGTAATTATTGTTAGCGCAAGTGCAGACTCCCCAAAAGCAGCTTGTAAATTTTCTTGAAATTCCTTGGATTTTAACCCTCGTTTATATAATCATAGACAATCATACGTTGAGAGTGTCACTAAAGCGGCCTCGCGGAAGCTAGGTGTGTTAAACAAGGTGAGACTTTACTTAACAGGAGTTCTGAAGAGCTCTTCCAACTGATCCCCCCTTTCCCTTCCTCTACAGAACAACACGTGCCTTGGAGGTCACCGCTTTAAGGTGGAAGACATACGTTCTCGTACTCTCGTACTCATCGCTTCGGTGCTTCCTTCCTGTGCCGAGCAGTCAAAACCTGGAACACACTACCAGCGCACGTGTTTCCTTCCCACTATGATCTCGGGTCCTTTAAGCGGGGCGTGAAAAAGCATCTCACCAGGCCGCCATAATGTGGGTCACCATGCTGCACTGGTCTTTTTTGCATTGAGGATGGTGACCACCACTCTTGGATTCTGCTCATGCTTTCCATCAGGAAGGGCAGAGTCATTTTGGCAGCTTAAACATTAAAAAAAAAACAACCATAGCACGTAAAGCTTTCCACGAGACATCCATTGCTGCAAACAAAAGAAGACTGGCAGATAATCCTTTAAAATGTTCAAAAAAACTACTAATAGGGGCCAGTGCTTTTCACATAGAAGGTTTGTGTTGAAATTAACCATCAATCCAAAATAGTTTCATTAAAGAAGAGATTGTATTTATTCTAAGGCTATCAATTTGCGAAATAACCTAGGAATATTAGAAATAACAAATTTCACGTAGTAATTGACACTCAGTACTCGGTATATGAAAAAAACACGCTTTTGACACGCTTTAGGAATAAGTTGATGTATACATGAACTGTATGAATCAGAATCATATGTACGTCTGGTTCAAACCAAAGACAATATGGGAATAAGAGTTTTGTGTACCATTATTGTTTTCAATTTGAGATATGGCTCTGTGAAATATGAAATATAGTCGATGTTTTGTAGATTTGTAGCATGATAAATAGATATGTAGAATAGTCGTCGGTGTGTGGTGACTTTGAACAAAGGTGTATAATTAACCGTTGCGATTAAAATTCTTTTATATTAAAAAAAGTTAAAAATAAACAATGAAGTACCCTTCTCTTTCCATAAGAAGATGTTCCCATGTTTTATCTAAAAGAATATTTATTTAATACATTACGCACTTGTCGTGCATTGGCGGACTTAATGCCTAAGGCATTCTCTACCAGTCAACCATTGGCGATGCAGAGAAAACGGAAAGTAGATGCTTTTGATTAATAATCGTATTAAAATAAACAGATCAAGTGCCATAGCAAATACACATAATGAATATAAAACTAACGTACCCACAAAAGCTAATGCATATTATACATGCAACTAAATATATATAAGCATGAACAAGGAAATAGAATACATACACATACATAAAAAGGTAAAATAAAAATAATGGATGAGAGTTATGAGATTGATGATTGTGCCACTTATTTATTGAGATATAGCTTAACTTTGGTCTCAAGGTAAAAAATATTAATGGCTATCCTGATTTTCAGAGGGAGCTCATTCCAAAAAAGATGATCCAACAAATTCAGATGTATGGGAGGGACAGCGAAGAAGAAGGTTATTATTGGTGAACCGAAGGTTTCTGTTGTGATTGTTACATAGTAGTTGGAAGTAAGAAGTTAAATATGTTGGTGATGCAGGGTTATTAAAATTGAGTACAACACTGTTAGAGCACGTAGTTTTCGACTTGGACAGATTGGTAATCTGCAAGTGGAAAGAGGATACATGATTATATTTATGGAGATTATAATGAATCGAATGCAGTTATTAAGAGTACGGTCAAGTTTATCGAGTAGATCTGCATTCAGGTAATAACAACTCATGTCACCATAGTCTATTATGGGGAAGATAGGGGTTTGTACCAGCATAGTCTTTATTGTTGGAGGTAGAAAATTTCTCAGGTGATAAAGCGCCCGAAGAGTACCAGTAACCTTCTTGCACTGACCTGCAACGTGCTCACGCCAGCTCAGTGTATAATCCAGATGCTGGCCAAGATCTTTCACAGATTTACAAATAGATATAGAAGTCCGACCAAAAATTATAGCCGGAAGAGTCTCGGTGTTTTTCTAGCTCATCAATCGATGACTTCCTACTATAATTGCTTGACATTTTGATGGGTTAACTGTTACTCCAAACCTTTTGGACCACACATTAATTGTTTCCAGATCTCCATTAACCCTATCATTTCATCACATCACATCATCAGCCTATCGCAGTCTATTGCTGGACATAGGCCTCTCCAATTAAATTCTCTCTTTCAATTGCTAGTGAAATATCTACAACTAATATGTATTTATTCAGTCATTCTCTCGCTTTGAAAAATGATTTCCTAGCGCTGACAGGCAGGTGTTCAGCTACATTAATAGATCAACGCTCACACACCATGCCATTATTAGTGGTATTGATACAATCGTCACTGCCGTGATTTTTATTGCAGTTTCTATCCGCAGTAATGATCTGCATTATGATCTGAATAAGGTTAAAAACAGCAACAATCGGTCTACTAACAGTTAGTTTACCTGGACGTCTTCCAGGTTGTGTGTATCACGTTTTTTCATGCCCGACAGGGGTATTGACTTTCGACCCCAGTTTAGTAACTACTGTAGTCAATTTTGAAAAAGTCTCATTCTTCTTCGAGGGTTTGTTGCATATTTCCACATACGAAGATCGTGACGATTGCTGCAAGTCCTAAAGTCGGCCCTCGAAAACACAAATAGTGCCAATGGGGGACTTTTTTCGTTTTGGCACAATCCAATTTCTTGTTTTAAATTTTCAAACGGTGCATTTACGAAAACCATTGAATTTTATACTGAGACAAGTTGCGACTTGAGTTGTGTGATTTCAGCTCCTAGCTTGGTGAAGGATTCATGATATAATATTTTTGTTCAATTTTCCAGTTTCGTAACATGTTTCTGATTTCATCCGTTTATGGGTTTTTACGTTACCAACATTACTGGATAGTGTACGCGGAATATCTGAGTCCGATATGACTTTTATTAAATTGTTAGAAGTTGTTAGAAGTATTTGTTGGAGTCGAGACATCGATGGAGTTGAATCGAGTAATGCAAACCGTAGACACTCTCCGCAAGGCTTCTCCGACTCTTGCATGGTATCATACAATATTCCGTCATCGTAGACGGTGAATAGTCAGCTTTCTTGGGGTGTGTTATATTACAACACACTGTTTGTTTTGTACTTTGTTGTGGTTATTGGGAGGTTTTAAAAGTAGTCTCCAAAGGGCACACATACGATTTCATACAGGTGTGGTATTTCCAAACTAAGAAGACTCAAGGCACGCACAAAAATATCACATTCAGTAATCTAATTAGTAATTAGGCCTAGAGATTAATGTCAAGAGACACCGGCCATGGTGCTTGGAGTTCTGCAACAAGTCGATGTTGGTGGCATCGAGACCTATATATACATATTAGTATATATTAGTCCTCACAGACCTATATGTATATATTAGTCCTCAGCTTCGTTAGTGCGGTCATGTATCTCGTATGGCGGAGGAGAGAATAGTGAAGCGGCTTCTGTATTCTGAACTTGAGGAAAGCAAGCGGAAACGCGGTGATCAACTCCTCCGATATATGTATGTGCAAAAACGTCACATGAAAAGATGCAAGAAAAGACAGCGTAAGTAAGTGAGTTTGAAGAGAAGCGTCGAGCTAATTTTGACGATAAGCGTGATCAGATTAAAACCCGCTCTCCCACAGCTATTACTTAAATAATATTAATGATAAGTTAATATTGCTGCCAAGATTGGCATCTCCGCTCGCATCAACGGAGATTTAAGTAGGAGTCGAAGAGATCACCATAGCCGAAATCGGTCGAAGGAGTTTATTATTGCGCAAGGCTTGTATCGCTCTGAAGCTAGTATAAATATGCACACACTACACACAGTGGTCAGCTGGCTCAGCGGTTTGGAGAAAGACAGCAATGACGGCGACGATTCCTTTTCGCGCAGATGTGAAAGCGGGAGTGCAATACTGTGCAGTTTTACTACTGAATTAAGGCTTAGATTACCTTATGTACTACTTGATTACTATGGGTGTTATTGATATTCGACACACGTCAACTCTGTCACTAATAATCGGGTGAAGGGAACCTATTTCTTTACAATCTTGTATATACACATAATTATGTAATAGTCTAATCGTAGCAGTGCCATGATTGGGCATGAATGATATCATGTCCTCACTCAAAAAGCTCTGGGGACTTATATCCTACGGTTAAATACGAGTTCCTTACAAGATACTTACAAATGGTAAGATATATATATAATAATATATATATCCTGCAGTTCATTAAAACCTTTTTTTTAATCTCGGAACATCTATTTACAATATTTATACATTAATATAATATAAACTAGACTAAAACACCATCTATAATTAGACTAAATTACCATATATTACATCACATCTAATCAATAGACTATTTCAGGACACAGGCCTCTCCTTAACTAGGGGGTTTTAACTACGCCTAAAACACGTTTGTTTCTTAAGCTTTCACATCTTAACCACTGTACTGATTGCTATACTATTTTACAAATACTATCGTTAACTGTTAACGTGTCTTACCTTCTTATAATTATTAAACTTCTTCTGGGCCACAACAAGTACAAGAAGATTCTTTCGCAAAACCGCATTTCTTTATAGAGTATATTTAACTTGTTAATAGGTAGTCTAATTAATATGGTAAAAACCATTTGAATGATAGAAAATATAAAAAGTTCACACAATTTGTATACGGCAATCTGATTATAAAATAGACTGAGCTTTACTAAAGTAACCAGACTGCTTATAAACATAATTTAATATTTATAAGCATATGGCTATTAAAGATAAATAATTTACTACCTAGACACAGAGACAGCCACAAATACGATGGGTATATAATAAAAAACCATGATCATTTGTTCGGTGATAAGACCATTTGGTCAAATTAATTTTATTTTTTCACATAGCATAACGAAATTGTACGAAGGCCAACAAATCTCTAATATTTGCAAAACAAATTTAATGGAAAGTGAAAAGATTATTTTTGTTGACAAAAACACTTCAGATATCGGATATTTAGTACTTATTACTTGCTGAAACCATTCCCCATGCGAATATATACGGATTTATTTGGGTACTTTATTTTAATTACAGTACCTTTGTGTACAATGTTCTGTTTTTGTAAATACTACCAAGTGATGGCAATGTTTTCTCCAAGAACAAAATTAATGGAGTGGATACCCTTTCACAAATCTTGAATAATAATTATGTATAAAAACGGACCTACTTCAAATTAGGATGAGTTTTCAGGCTAACGAGGCAATTGTCGGTATATCAAGCAGAAATTAATGGAGATTTCAGTACTTTACTGCCTTTCAGGATCCTTATTACTAAACTTGGCCGATTTGATATCTAAGATTTTGGATAAATATTAAGTTGATAAAATCAAAGCGTAAACTTCAGAGTTTTAATTCTATTATCTATAAAACTAAAAATGTACTTCTACTACTAATGGGCTCTTTTGCAATACAGGGGCAAATGACTTAAAATAATAATACGTTTTTTTCATAAGGTAATATATATCCCTTCTTCTCTACGAATCGAATAGTCATCGAAATGATGATACACCAATCTATTTCATTTACAATCATAGTAAACAAATATAAAGTAAATATCATATGTAATAGATATATCATCATCAGCCTACCGCAGTCCACAGCTGGACATAGGCCTCTCCAATTGCACGCCACTTGGTACGACCCCCAGCTTATCGTATCCAGTTCCTCCCTGCCGATTTACGCAGATCATCACTCCACCTGGCCTGTGGACGTCCTACACTACGTTTGCGTAGACAAAGTCTCTACTCAAGAACCCCTTATACCCCAACGGCTATCAGTTCTACGGCAAATGTGGCCAGCCCACTGCCACTTCAGCTTGCTAACCCTATGGGCTATGTAGATGACCCTGGTTCTCCGCCGGAGAACCATACAATAGATATGTAATTTTCCACATATCTATAAATAATTCTCATATCACGTTGTGCATGCAGTGCAGTGCATGCAGATATCCTTTCCCCTTAGAAGACTACATTGCTTTTTGTTTTCCAATAATTTATTTAATTTCTTTATTTAAAACACTGAAAAGAAAATAATAATGATGACATAACTTTGAACAAAATTGAAATGTTACGTGTTACCTAAATAAACGAGAGGGACATTGCCCTTTTGTTTCTGAACGATATCGTTGTTTAAGTTTGTAGAGGTCGCCGTTGTATCGATTTTCGGTAGCGGTGTTAATATGCTGAGCAAGGCCAAACTAAGAGTGTCTGACTACAAACTAAAATGTAGAGGCAGTAACTATTAAACTAATAACACGAAACATTTAGCTTTGCTTCGAAAAAAGAAAACGTGTTTCACACATTTTAAAAGATTTTTTCCCTTGTGACGATTAACATCGTTGTTACATCTGAATTCTCCAATAAGTAGGCATCTCTTTTTAGTATTGTGCTTGCAGGGTAAAATAAATTGAACACACTTGAAAAACATTATATTAGTCCATAAATGGGTCTCCATAAAAAACTCCAAACTATCTTAGATGTATTCAACACACTCCTCTCTGAATTAGGGTAGCAACATTCGATCTGATTTAGGAATTAAATGGTATTTATAGAATGGTATAATATGTTGATATATACAATACTTCCAAGGCGGGGTGTAGTATAGGTCTTACATGTTAAGCGATTAATTTTCTGTGCCTGTCCTACGTGGGGTTTGAAAAAGATGAGGTGAGCGCTGAAACTATTTCAATTAATTTACACTTTATTGATAACTAATATGACGGAGATTAATAAATACTTTTGTTTAGTTATTTATCTGTATAAGGAAAAGTGTAAAATAGATGTTTTGTGGAAAAACAGTCGCTGATTTCCTACCCTCTAATTATTAAGAAGAAAAAGCAAAGAAGAATAATTACTTTCTCATAGATCGAGAATCCGTTTGTAGAAAGTCATGTGAATGATTTATTAATGAGAGGTATTGTATAACTATGTGTATAATGTGGGAGAGCCACGATTCGGCATGGATGGGCCGGCTTGACCGGAGTGATACCACGGCCTCACAGAAAACCGGTATGTAACAGCGCCTGCGCTGTATTTCACCGAATGAGTGAGGATACCGGAAGCCCATTATCCAAACTTTACCCTAATCTCCTCCCCATTCCCCAAGGCCGGCAACACACTTGTGACGCCTCTCGTACTACGGGTATCCATGGGCGGCAGTAATCGCATACCATCAGGCGATACGTCAGCTCTTTTGCCCCCTATTCCATTAAAAAAATAACACCACAAAATTGATCTGAATATTTTTGTATATTTACATGCCTCGGAAAATTTCAGTAAACCAAGTTTTGTCATTAACAGTTTTATGAGATAATTAACTTGACGATTGAATTTTAATTCACTCTCGTGTCTTAGAGCAAATGCATATTCTACTTTTATTAATAGAACTTAAAACTCTTCGCTCTATTCATTTAGTTTGTCATTATTACTGCTGTTCTCGCTACTAGTATATTTTTTAATCCTTGCCTTTCCTCAATTATATTTACAACTGCAGTAAGAATAATAATTACATTTCTGACTTGTTACAAAATAATTTCTCTGTAAAGGTTCATTCGTTTTAACTTCGAATAAAGAGGGAAAGAGTTGGTTGTGACGGCAGTAAACATCTGTGAGATGGGTCAATTTAAAGCACAATACTTATTTTAAAATTTAAATTAAATATTTAAAATAATTTGAATATATCACACACAACTCCATTTAATCTCAAGCTAAGCAGAGATTGTGGTATGGGTACTAGACAACTGACAATAAAACATAAAAAACAAATATTTTCAGAGTTTGAAAGTCCTGTAACTCGAGAATTGAACCCGAGACCTCAAGCTCTGCAGTCGCATACACTTACGACTGCACCACCAAGGCAGACAATTATATTTAATTAATTCAAAACTAGCCTTTACCCACGATTACCTGTACCATGATAGGATTTCCTTCCGTCATATTTTATATTGTCTATATCTTTGTTATACATATACATAAATATAGCTAAACCGCAAAAAAAAAATGTCTGCACTAAGGGTTGTGGGTTAGATTTTCACAAGTCGAAGTCTCTACAAGACTGTGTGATACACAAATTTTTATTTTGAGTCTTTGTTTATATTTCTAAAATCCCCAGTGACATAGGATACATTCTTAATAGTTCTCATAAATCAGAAAAAAATATATAAATCTGTTCACACAAAATTGTTTCTGTCTACGTGTTTGTCTGCCTATTAACCTTTCATGTCTAAACCGCAGCACCGATTTTAATTAAGTTTGGCATAGAGATACTTTGATTTGTTTTTCTTTACCATAATAACTGACATACACATGAACGAATTCGTTTAAAGAGTAGTGTATAAAATATATATCTATTGAGTACTAGACCTCTACTGAACTGATACGATAAAAAAACTATAGCAATTGAATTCTGAACGACAGATTCATATCTTAAAAGTTATCTTCTTGATTCTTTTTATTCTTATTTAAATTCATTGTTTGTTGTCACCTTTGCCCGAATCTTAATTAGTCATAATTGCGATATGTAAATGGGACGGAGTGATAAAAAAATAATTGAATTGCTGCGATGTCGTTAAACAAAGTCACCTTACCATTTCCGCTGTTGTTAGTCAAATATTTACCTTTCGAGCCATTGATAAGTAGCCTAGAAATATCCTCTATTTGTAAGAATAGTATTCGTGACATCCATGCATTATTACTAGTATAATAAAAAATGATCGAAGCACTACCTTCTAATCATATGATAGTATCATTTTAATAAACAGAAAGAAAACTCTAAATGTTTGTTCTTAAACTCTATTTGTCAGGAAATCTATCTTTAGGGATGGTTTATTTTACTGTTATTTGTTTTATTAAATTATTTTAAGGTATAGCCTACATGTCAGTCTTAAATAATTTTTTAAAGATACTTTTCCCTTTCCAGTCATAATTTAGGCATTTCCATCAAATAGTTTCTAATCACTTGTCTTGAACAATATAACTATATTCATCTACAATTTTCACTTAAGTTATGCCCTCAAATTGTTACATTACACACACAGACACAGAGCTAAAGTTATCCTGATTCTATTTAATATAGCTCTCACGTTCCTCCACTACACGCGGCGCCTTGTTATCGTACAACTGGTCTGCTAACTTTAAGCGCATTAATTGTTTCAATACAAGGGTGTACAACTACAACAAGTTGCGATAGTATTTAAGGTTTGATTTTAACTCTAGAACATTAAATAATTTTATGTTGAACTAGGGAATCCAGCTACGGTCCGGATGGCGTAAGAAAGCGGTTCCCGGATCTCTCCCGTCTCTGGTTTTTCGTCTTTAGTGGGTAGTCTGGCGAGTCAGTCAGGAGTCCCACACAAAGAGAACCCCCTGTCCCGCGGGGGGGGGGAACGAAGTGCGTAAAGGCATTCCACCATGTAAAAAAAGGGAATCCAGCTACAAGTTTTATAATTAAAACAATAATTCAAAATGTAATTGTTAAAAGAGTTAGATAAAAATTAAAGTGAAATGTAACCCTGTTGAAGACAAATTATATATTGGGTATGCCTATAACCAGCAGTTGAGCTGATTATAGACATACCCAATATATGACTGAGATTCAAACACTAAGAACATTTATTCCTCTTCATTATGTATTTGGCGTATATTTTAAGAAAATAATTAACACACAATATTTGTACAACTCAACCTGCTCATACAATTTCTACTTTATCATCTATAAAATACAAATAATACGACTAGATATTTCAGTTAATAAACAATAAAAAAAAATATTACAAATTTTCATTTGTAGCCAGCAACTTAATAACTTGATCTGAATAAATAAATTATTCGCAAATAGAAAACGTCTTTATTGTGTTCTTATATATCCGTAAATATTTAGTTTTTATCAAGTAAGTACATATACTTGCCTCGGTGTAATTCATGAAGATAATACAATAGATTTCATATAATGTCACAAAATTCAACGTATAGTAGAAAAACATAACGAGTAGCAAGTACTTGACTTAGCTTGAAGAAATAAGAACATTTCTTCAAAAACTTTCTTGTGTGAATTGTAGATACACATTTACAAACACTTATATGACTATTATAACCTTTTTGTATAAACTCCATTGATTATTTTCTTATTTATTTGATATTTGTATTTTTTTTTAAATGTTCGGTTAGTTTTAGATATTGGCTTAAACATTGAACAAAACGAGTAAATATTATACATAGGTAGAATAAATAAAATAACAGTAGTTTATGAGAAGAATTCACGATGGACTTAATATTCTGACTAATATCTCATGCTCAGCATATTGCTACATTAAAAACTACATACAAAACTGCTACATACAAAACGAGTAAATATTATACATAGGTAGAATAAATAAAATAACAGTAGTTTATGAGAAGATTTCACGATGGACTTAATATTCTGACTAATATCTCATGCTCAGCATATTGCTACATTATATTACTACGTGATATTGGCAATATTATTTTCTTATAAGTTTGACAATGTTTCGGACAGCCATCCTAGTGTTTGAAGTAAATAACATTGATGAGAGGTAGAAAAAGTAAAATCTTCTGTAAACATTTTTGATCCGAGTAGGGTCCACAAAATCAGTCATACATTTGAGAAAAATGCAGATAACCGAATATGGTACCTTCTTTTTGGAAGTAAAATGAAAACAAAGCCACGAGCAGAAACTACAGAGTTATTTCATTTATATTTTTGTTGTTATGTCCATAGTTTTAGCTTCGGTTTAAATATAACTAGTGGTAAAACCGACATTAATTTATTTAATCTTTTATTTTGTTTTTTTTTCAACTCTCCATATAAACTTTAACTGCATCGAATTTCATTCTCCTTTGTTAATATCCAGGTTTTTTAAATACAACTAGGTGTAAACTCTGCATTTTCAACATGATCTCAAATCTAACAATTGTTTTGTTACACAGACACAAGATTGAGTCATTTATTTTTCAATTTCTACATAAACAAGTTACAGGTTTGAAGTTATCGATGGTTTCAGCACTAAGCTCGAAACTTGTGTCGCGGCAACCAAGACCAGATTTAACATTATTCATTAGTGCTAGTTATGCTGTTCTAAAATCTCTCGTAATAACGACGACAAACGATGCTCAAAAGATTGGAAAAATAATAATAATAATAGTTAGTGTGGCAACAACAGAAATTATCACCCTAACATGACTATGAGAAGGATAGCGGTTCTAGCTAATAGAATATTTATACATCTATTTAGATATATAATTTTAGAAGTAGAGTATCAAATATAATAAGAAAATTAACAAATAGATCAATCTCAATCTAGATGCCCCTTGACACAGTTACCACACCCAATGTGGTAACTGTGTTCATTCATGTGTGGTTGAGAGTGTTTTGCGTGTGTAAATGTGTTTGGATGCGAGTGTGCGTGTGTGTATGTGTTTGTGAGTGTGTTATGTTTAGCCGCTATTGCCCGTGAATTGGAAGGGCTACTTTCGTTTCATCACATGAAAGGTTCAGCAGCCAATCCATGACCAGTCGCTTCATATCTCTCATAGATAACTTCGTAATATGTGTGTGGGCGGGGGTAGATGGGCTGTCTTATTATGAAGGAGGTATTTATGCTTGGAAGTGGAGTTCGATATATACGGCGCTGTCTTTGATTTATTATTGTGGGAATATTTAAAATTTTCTAATGCATGGATTTCCTTATTTTTAAAATAAAATTTGGCGTTCTTTCAGTACTTTACATCCTTTGTACAGGTCGTTTGTTGGCAATCTGAAAGGTTTTCAAAGCATCATTTTTATAACTGCTCGTTGAGCTCTTTCGAGTTGTATTATTTTGGTATTAGCGGTACCACCCAGAAAAGAAGTGTCTGTGTCAGTGTTTTTTAAACCCTAATGAGCTTATTTTGGTCCAGGCTATTGCGAAGGGCCTTTAAAAATAAATAGATTTCCTAATTCTACTGGACAGGTGGATTATGTGATTGTCGTAAAACGTTCGTCCAAAATGACTCCTAGATATCGTACAGCTGTTCGTTCTTTCCTAGTCATTATAACTGTCATAACTAGTCATCTTGAAATGTAACATTAGAAAATTGAGTTAGTAAGTTTTTATCCGAGTAAGTTGCATCGCAGCATAAGGTTGAAGATGAAAAAAAAGCTTTTTACTATACTTCCACAAAATCCTTCCAGCTGGAATCTGTAGAAATGTATTTTTTGCCGACTTTATCAGCTTAACTTACTTAGTCCAGAATGAGATGATACACTGACGTGTGTCCGTGAGCTAACTCCGATCATTCCAAAGCGTAAAGTCGGCTGCGTTATCCTGGTAAAAAATAGAAAAAGATTCGGAAAACATAAATAGGTGTGTATACTTTTCCTAACCCCCTTACAATATAGGTGGGTGGCTCATCGATTGCCGATCAGTTTGATGTTCTTAAACAATAAACAAAGAAGCCCTACTGTTTCCACAATTACCACAGAAAAGTGTGATGGTGGCTTTAAGTGGTCAGTCACAATACTCTACTTTAGATTCGCGTGCTGACGCATACAGTTACAGCCAGTAAAAAACTGACATATTTTTGAGGGCATAAAGTTGCTGTCTGAGTATTATGCAAAGGCACGACTTCCGTTCCGGAAGTAACAGTCCGTAAGTCGGTCACTCTTGACAGTACATGACGCTCACTCTCCGCAGACACCCGTGGTTTGTTATACGTTTGTTTTTTCATTACATTTCACAAGTAGCGTACAAAAGACACAATGTTTTGATATAAACTACAATGATCGTTTTTACTTGATAAGTTCCCCTTAAACAATAGGCACAACCGATCGCAATCAATTAGAATTTCACTGCGCATCTGATCGCAAGCCAAGGATAAGTTAGTCACAGATGAAATGTGGCTAAAAAAATGTTGGAAACGAGTTACCTAAAGTTAACATATTTTATATTCCGTTTTAAAAAACCTTTTCAAATCAGATATAAATTTCATGAATCGTAGAAATGTGTTCAATAGTTTTTTTTTTCTTTTTGAAATACTGACAGTGTTTTTACCGTTAACACTCTAGAATAGTTTCTTCCTAAACCAAAAGTGATTGAAATCTGACTACGTGTCAATCAATCAGAATACAGTACATATTTTGTCTTTTATTCCCTTTTCTTTCTTAATCTCCTGTAGTATAAATTGGTATATTTATCCAATATCTCTTTTAAACACAGTACTTAATTTTAAAACCATCAAAGCAACCTTCTAACTAACCTTCTTACTTCAGTTATTCAAATGAGTGTCAGAATACAAATACTCCCGTGCATTGTTTCAATAATCAAATTTTTAACAAAAAATAAATGACTTCAAGAACTGGACTAAATTAAAGTAGGACAATACGGGAAGCACCAGCCTTAAAGTGAAAAATAATCATCCAAATCGGTTCATCGGATCAACATGAAACAATACATACAGTCGAATTGAGGACCTCCTCCTAGTTTGAAGTCTGTCGTGAATTAAAAAAATTAATGAGGAAGAAAACAGAAAATAAAACCCAACCATATTAATTAAATCTAACCCAAGGAGTAGACCAAACGCCTTTTATAAGCTAAAGTCTATGTCCAGCAGTTTACTGTTATAGGTTGTTGATAATTAGAGTGGTTTTGCAGGCACCCCACCATGAAAAGACAATCAAAAATGGTCGCATGGGTGACCTGGTGGTTTAAGCAGTCGACACGCCACTATCTGCTGAGCTAAGTATTGTGGATTCAAAACTTCATGAGACAAAACTTTTTATGATTCACAAATTGTTGTTCTGAATCTGGGTGTTCTTCGTGTCCATTTCACACATGTATGTAAAGTTCCCCGACACAGGATGTATATTTCTTATTTATTATGGGAGATGTCTTTTTTAAAGTAACTATTTATATGGTACGCTATATTCGATTTCGGTCAGTCGGTTTCTTAATGTTATTCGTAAATTTCCATTTTGGAGAAAATTATATTAACGAAACTTTGTTACCATACTACAATTTCTAATATGAAAAAATATTCTTAAGCAGTTAAAAAACATGTTCAGTAAATCAAACATGTGCAGTCGTCAGTCGGATTTCTAGCAATGTTTATATTTCTCGTGCTATGTTACGAGGTCGCTGTAATAAAAGACGCGCTCATAAACATAAGTAGATTGAACTTTTTAACTTCCTTCACCATTTTATTTGATACATTTGCAAAACCATTTTCTGAATCATCTTTTATAGGTACGATTTGTTTTAAAAGGGTTTTGTAGTGGGATTAAGTAAAAAACAACCGCTTTAAAAAAAACAAGATTGTTGCGTTGTTTTTTTTTTAATTTTGAATAACGTTTTGAGTAGTTTAGTATACTATACTCTACTAACATATTCTATTACTACTAACTACATTTATTTATCGACTCTATTTCTACTAACTTTACTTATTAACGGCTCTAAAAGACAAACAATAATAAAATACAGGCAGGACCAAATTGCAGAAAAAAAAGAATCTAGGTCAAAAATATTCATTAATGCCAAATAAAATTGCTCATAAACCATGTAAAGTTACATAAAATCATTAACCAAAAAAAAATAACTGACAAAACCATACACTATAACAGACCGGACCTAACAATACTGGAGAAAGTTAATAAAAAGACAGAAATAAATTGGCAATGTCAAGTAGATAAAGCTATGATTATCACGCCGTCATGTCTGGAACTGTTTAGTCCCGAAGACTGCAAGAAAGAATCAAAACCGTGATATGGCAAAATCCACTCTTACACTCATACAAAGTCAGTTTTATTCGCGAATTTCTTGCCTCATCCACATCTCAAATTTCACAATATCCACTTCTGAAACATATGGCTAAGGCCCGTGTAATAGATTAAGCTACCCCTTTAAAATAAGGAAACCAAAAATATAAATAACAATTATAATAAATCTTTCGGAAATCTGACACACAACTCCATTTAGATTTAAAGTAATCAGAACGGGTGAACAATGAAAATTAGGAGGACTAAAAACATTAAGCCGTAACAGATAGACAGAATTTCTTTCGAAATTATAATATTGCATGAATTTACTAAGTAATGTAACAATATAACATGTTCATATGATGTTCTCCTATTTCACAAACTTTCTGAGTAAATATTTCCCAAAGGACACCAAGTAATGGAACTCAGAGCTTGATGTAGCTTTTTGTAAAATACACAACACAGAAAGTTATATAGTGCACAGATCCATTTGTATAAAGAAACTTAACCTAATGAATCTTTATATTGAATATTTAAGTACTATACGGATCTTCATTAAAATACTGCTATATATTTCTTCTTCTATATTTATCCTACTCAATTCTACTAACGTCCTTCCGTACATTATCTTTTCTCTTATATACAGTATAGATTCTACCCAAGACAAAATAAAAGAAACTTGTTAAAATTTTCATGTTGGGAATGGTCGGACATTGATGCCCAACATTGTTTCTCAATGTTAGCCCTGACCTGTCAACATCTCTTAAACCTAATAAAGTAGTTATTTTAACAAATCTTTCCTCACACAATGGTTCAGCTAATATGTCTGCTATCAATCCTCCCTCCTAGCTTTTCTTTAATAAAATTAAATTTAATGTTTTAATCTACTTTGATCAAGATTTTTAACAATTTGCAATAACTTTAAAGTTGGGAATTACTGAAATCTGCTTAAATATTTTCCATATTATAATAAAAGTACAACTTACCCGCCCACGAGGTTACAATTCACTTAGGGTTTAATAGTTAATAATTTTACAGTGGTGGTACCAGAACAATACCTCCACATTCGGAGCGAACCGTGAAGCTAAAACATGATTTAAATATAATATGTCCGTGTGGCAGATACGAGCTCACGGCAATAGCAACAAGCCTCCGAAAGGAACGAAAACACGCCGCTCGGACCGTTACTCGTCGCTACGGTTAATTGATGTCTGTATTTTTGTATCGATATTGAAAGGTAAGAGTTTAGTAAAACAGCAATGTAACACAGTGCTTAAATCCTTCATTCTAAGTTTAGAGTTCAATAAACCTTTTACTTCTTCAATTTCTTTGTTACTATGCCCAATCAGTAAACTATCATCAATATACAGAATTAAATAAAAAATATTATTTTTATTAAGAAACAATCCTTCATTAACAGATAATCTTTGTGGTGACTTTGGAAAAACATCTTAATCTATTTTTCCATATAAAAAGGCTTCTTTCACACCCATTTGATGTATTTTTTTTAAGGGATCGCGGGCATACGAGCATACGTATCGCCTGGTAAGCGATTACCGCCGCCCATGGACATCTGCACTACCAAAGGTTTCACAAGTGCGTTGCGGGCCTTGGGGGATGGGTAGGATGGGGATGGTGGAAGGGATTGGGTTAGCGAAGCGTGGCTCTCCCACGTATAAATGTTATCCTGTTTATAGACTGCTTTTGCTAGTTTCATCAAATAAAACATTTCTTCCTTTTATTATTTTATTTTTTCCATGACATATAACTTTTATTCCTTCAGTGTATATATATATATATATATAAAATATTTACAGTGAAACGGATTTTATATATATATATATATAAAATCCGTTTCACTGTAAATATCTTCACGATACGGAACTCATAGAAAAAAGAATTATCCATTTTGGTGCAGTCGCTCGAAAGTTACGCGCGTACATACATTTTGACTACTCATTTTTATTTATATAGATATATTAAATATAACATACAAAATGAATGTAGTCATCAAAAAGTAACAAAGTACTTATAACTTTCTTGAATAAGATGAACTTATTGGTCGACAAACATCAGTATGAATAAGTTCCAGTTGTCGTGTGGCTCTCTGGCCTTGTTTGTTGAAAGGTAATTTAGCCATTATTTCTAATAACACGGTCCACACAACGATTCATTGACCTGGTGTTTTTTCATAATATCATATACATATTAAGAAAGAAGTGTCAAATTACGGATTCCAGGCTGTACAAAGGCTGTATAAAAATTCTAAATATGGCACAGGCCACAGATTTACAATATATTTTTTTTATTGTGAAATAACAAGTGCTGGACAAAATGTTTCATTTAATTGTTTAAAGAGGGATTCTTTACTTCCAATAATTGTTAACTGATTATATTTTTGAAATTTTCACTTTTCCGTGCTTAAATTTAAACTATATCCATTATTTTCAATTATAAATAATAATAAGATCTTTCGCAACTTTGGCACATAATACACTTGTTTTATTGTGCAATCATATTGGGACCCACCAGTAAAACATTTCAGCTAAAATTTATTTTGGTTTAGACACTTATTAATAAAATGATGAGATAACCCTGAGTCCACATATAACACATAATATTTTCCCTTTTATTATACTCACAAAATGCATTATTACCTTACCATAACATGTAACACTTTCAATGTAGTTTTTATCTCTTTTTTGCATTTACATGGATATATTTTTGAAGTCGGTTTTTTATATTTTCAATTTATATTTTATATTGCTGAAAGGAAATCACTCCATATCCTACATTTTCTGAAATCGGGCATTTCATATTTATTGTCAAGCTAGGTGATATTGAACAGCCGACTTACACAGATTATGTAGGTAGAGTAAGGTACCTCTGATAGGTATTTTTCCTTTCATTGTCCAATTTTTTTAATTTATTTTATGATTTTTAGTGGAATAGAATAGTGGTTAATTCACTGAGTTAACACCGTGTCAAGTCTACGGGAAGTTTGACCAATTGTGAGGTTTTAGGTTTATCTGACGGGCTAGTGTTGATTTCTCCAGTAACTTCAAGGTTTCAATCCACAAGAGGCTACGGCGATATAGAACGTAGAATGTTACCCTTAATCTGAAATAGCGCTGTAACCGTTCAGAAACTACAAGCCACTACAATCTACACCACTTTAATAAGGCTATCGGCAAACATTTTTTTCGGAAAAGGCCAAACTTATGTCGCATTAAATCGAGTAAAAACATTAGACGGAATTGTACTGTGTGATTTAAAACCCAAAACGGCTCTAAATAAAGCTCATGATGAGAAAGCACTAGAGGACATGCAAATACTGAGACTATTAAATACATAATAATAATAAATATAACGTTACAGTTTCTTTATTAATTTTTTTCTTGTGTGTTTTATGAGGATTTAGTTCAAGTAGTTCTAAAATACTTTGTCTAATAATAACATTATTATTAATTTAGTTGAAGACTCTTCTAGTGGTTATTATCGATTATTTATAGTTTAACTTACTGTAATCGGTAAAATAATTCTGTTCATCATTCCAAAGATCCTTATCTGATACTCGCTATTTTTTATGGAATCACCTCCGACCATCCGTTTATAAGATAAAAGGAATTAAGTGAATTGGCTTAGACGTCTTCGAGTAATCGCTGAACATACATACATACAAAAAAATTGTATATACGCGACGAAAAGAGAACCTCCTTTTGGAAGTCGGTTAATTAATTAAAAGATGACTTAGACTAGATAAAGTCTTTGAACGTAATTTAATTTGTCCTAGTTGCCACTTTCATTTTAGAACCTGGATAACCTCTGCTCGATCAAAAAAAAGTTTAGTGGCGACCTCTATTGGTACGCCTTAGTACTGTTTATTCTGCACCAATGAAAGGGCAATGGATCTTATGTTAGTAGTATTATAGTTTAATGTAGTTCGCACAATTTGCAATAAATGGCACTAGGTGGACATTGATAAAGTTCCTTGTTGAAAACACAAATAAAACGACATTTTCTAAAAATGGATCCTAGCTAGATCAACTAATCGCCCATGAAACCCACGTGTACTAAATTTCATGAAAATTGTTGGAGCCGTTTTCGAGATTATTACTATATATGCAAGAATTGCTGATTTAAAGGTATTATACATGTTCTAATATTAAGAAAAAGGCAACCGACTTTAAATTTTGTAAGATAGTGATGACTGGTGTAAAAAAATTAAGAAATTAACTTTTTCTTTTATTTGTAGGTTAGTCCGCCGCCTGCAGGCGGTGGATTGGGGTGGCCTCCGTCGTGATGGCCACAACATCTTTACAAAACTCATACGGACCAGGGATCCCCGCGACACTGAACAATCTAATGATTTGACTGTACCCGGACGACAAAGGTTATCGGTAAGTTAGCATTTTTTCCATTAGTATGCCTATTTAAACGTAATTCGCTCTGTTTAAGATTCAAATAATACTTATGCTTCAAAACTGACTTCATTCAAAGTCTATAATAAACCTTAATTTAAGAATAATGATCCAAACTTGATGGCTATCTAGAGTCACGTCAATTTAACAGTTGAGTTACCTTAATTGACCACTAGTGATTGATTAGGGTGATAATAGTATGAGGTCATGGTTGTGATTAATAGCAATATGCAAAAAGTATATTTTATTTCCGACAAGTCACGGCTCCAGGCTCAAGTACATAATGGTATATAATAATAAAATAAATAAATAAATATTTCGGACATCTAACACACAACGTCATCTAGTCCCAAACTAAGCAGAGCCTTTATTATGGGTATTAGACGACTCTGGGAGGGGTCCGGATGGCGTAAGAAAGTGGTTCCCGGATCTCTCCCGACTCAGGCGCAGAGTGGCACACCGTGTAGTTTTAGTCGGTTCGATTCCGACACGCCACCCCGCCGCAAACCCCAGTGGGGTGAAGGCCCGAGGATATTTCCACACGTAAAAAAATGGGTATTAGACGATTGATATGAATACATAAATACTTTTTTTGTAAATACATACATATTAAACATAGAAAACACCCAAAGTCCGAAAAAATATTTGCAGATCATACAAACTTTTGGTTCTACCCAGATTCGAACCCGAAACCTCATGGACAGCAGTCGCGTACACTACCCCTGCACCACCGAGGCAGTCATATTTAACTACTGTTAAAGTTGATTAATTTTAAGATATTTTTTTTAAATGTTGAATTTTTATATACAAACATACAGTACATTTCTGAATGTAAAGGCATGGGAGTGGTAATATTTCATATTTCTCAAATAATGATTTGAAGCTATCAGTGTAGTGTGCATCATTCAAAGCCCTTACACATTTTTTTGGGCTCTGAATGCTCTTGTATATCTATTGATTTCCCCATATGTCTTTCCTTATCGTAGAATCGAGGAGTTGTAACCATGATAAGTGACAAAGTCAGAATCTTGTGTGGCTACTTGTCTTATCTTATTTGAAACAAATACGTTGCTGTCTAGCTTTGAACATATTTTTTAATAAGTAGGTTCCAACTACAATGTTCATCAATACTTATACCTAAAAAAGTGGTCGAGTCCACTATGCATAACGTTTCGTCATTATGCGTCAAATTTAAAAGACGTCTTTTTACTAATATAAGTCTGAAATTGTATAAGATTAAATTCGTTCAGGCTATTATTATCTAGTCATTTAGTAAGATTGCATAATGCTATACTTATGCTCTCTTTGTAATTATTTATATTTTTACAATGCAGCAATAAAGTGATATCGTCGGCGTATAAGATGCATTCATTTTGGATTTTAAGATGTCACAAATCTATAAAATACACATGTTTTTCTTTTTATTAAACATTTTGGTATTTTCTCCCTTCCCCCATCTCATCTGTTGCCTCACTCTCTCTTTTTACGCAAAAAATTTTTAAAAAAAAGTGTCAGAAACTCAAAACAAATATGTTCACTTGTTTTAGCGACATTCATTTCTATCGAGAAATTTTGTTACGAAAGAAATATTCTCATTAGAATAATTCCACCGTGGAACTGGTCAATAGATCTTCTGAAAAAGAACCTTAAATTTTTAAAATTGTATTCTAAAACTAAACTTTACTTATATAACAATATTTTTTTGTATACGAGAGATTACTTACTACTGATACATACCTACTTAAATATAAAAAATAACGAAAACTAAACAAATCCTTAAAGATACAAAATAATATATGAGATGTTTCCTGTGATAAATGTGTGATATTTGAAATTCAGAAATATATTATGTCAAATCCTATAGTTCTAAGCAATCATATTTTTATAACATTATGATTTTATCTCAGAGACGATATTAGAAATTGTGTGCTATCCAGAAGATGCAGAAACATAATGAGTTCCCAAGATACAAAGCTGTTGTTACACATTAGTTCTTTGTTATATTGTAAGTCGCTTTCGTTGTGCCATTTTCCCTTTTTTGCCGTACCACTGAGAATAAGTTCGGCTAAACTGTATTTGTCTGGAGAGTGAAGTTTTTACATAATACATAATTGACTTGGACTGAAACTGGCGATATTTTTTTACTCTTTTGTATCCCTATTGAAAGCTACAATTTTTTGTAATTGATTCAGCTACTGTCGTTGCCGTTTCTTTATATAGTATACAATGAAATAGCTTCTATTGTCTGTTTGCTTAGATCTTTTAAAACAGATGTTAATGTAGTTATCAGTAATAGACAGGGTGATCAGGAAGAGGAAGATTTATGTGTGTAATATGTGTGGATGGACTTATTAGTCGGATGCTCTTAACAGAGTGGACGTGACAATTTCAGGGCTGCTACACATCTTACGATATCCCTTCATTTATACCCGTTTGCCGAATTGAAGGCATTATACTGTAGTCGATTTGGTCTTAGTGTTTATAAGGTTAATCCATCGGGTTGGGGACCGATCTCGTGCTATTGTGCCCTCTATAAGACCTTGCACGACAAGTCTCTCCTTTGAGTCCTTTTTTTCTAGAGATTTGTACCATGACTTTAAGTATAAGTAACTGAATAATATTGCCGATAAGGTACCTTATCTGAAACTGATTGAGAATGGAGTTAATCTTTAACAGTCGTCTCCAGCACCACATCTTCATAGCATCGATTTTTCGGCGATCTCGTTTTCTTAGTGACCAGGTTTCAGTCCCATATGGAAATATTTAAAATACGAAGCAGGTCATCATACGTGTCTTTGTGTGCTTGTTTTACCTCCTATTTTTTCAAATCTTTCCCAACCAACTTTTCTACTGCTGACGATGGCGTATCTACGTCTTACATCGCCTTCGCATTCTTCAGATTTCGAGATAGTGGAATCAAGGTAAATATAGCCTTATAATAATGCGTAGTTTTCTATACGCACTACATCGGTATTTTCTTGCCCAGCTCGATACACTATCGAAAATGAAAGTACGCCAACCACCGTCTTTGTAAATTGAAAGTCGTAAAGTCAAACAGAGTTCTACTCTATCTTAAGATATATGTTTAGTAATAATACTCTCATGGATCCATTTAATCTTACAACTATAGTGAAAATTACAGAAATAGTAGAAAACATTTTAAACTACCTCTGTGTGGACAGGTAGTCACTGATATTATACTACTATTAGTATATGCTAACTTTTTTATGTAATAGGGGTCGAACGAGCTGACGTATCGCTTGATGGTAAGCGATTACCGCTGCCCATAGTTACAATTGCGTTGCCGGCCTTGGGGGATGGGGAGTGGGATGAGGGGAAGGGTTGGATTACAGGCTTCCGGCACCCTCACTTTCACGGTGAAACACAGTGCTGGCGCTGTTTCACACCGATTTAGTGAGACCTTATCACTCCGGTCGAGCCGACCCATGCATTCCGAAGCGTAGCTCTCCCACGGTGACATATTTGAGAAATGAAATCCCTCGTCACAGAGTGATGTAAATGGATAAAATTCTGAACTAATTGACTGCCAATTTATTAACGACAGTAGCGTTTAAGCCCTGAGTGAATACCTGTACTATGTAACAAATTAAAGCTATTTTCACTAAGTAATAACCCCAAATTAAGAGGATTTTTATAAAAATAACGTTTTTTTTCTAAAACCTTCCACTTAAGGTTTTTCACACACATTTATGGGCAATGAATAGTATCTTTTTTATCCGTTTTATACTCTTGGGAATTTTTTATAGGTAGTTAAATCAATGGATAAAGATGTTGTCAGGTAAATAGCTTCCGAACGAATCATTATTATAATCATCAACATCTTTTAACAGTCCATTACTGGACATAAACCTTTCATAGAAAAAAGACTTTAGCCTTATATACCACGCTGGCAAGGGTGTATTGGTATAGAAATTGTTACAAGTTTTGCCTCTCTTTGACGCCCTGTTGTCCTACCTAGTTTGCTCCTTAGTGGCCTTTTACAACATTCACGGGATGAATAGGGGTGATACTGAATTCTTTATCCGACAGCACACGATCAGCGTTTGACTTTATTTTAAATATATTAAATAAATTAACAAATAAATATTTTGCACATCTAACACATAACGCCATCTAATTTAAAGCTAAGCAGAGCTTGTGTTAAAGGCACTAAAAAACTATTCTTTTTTTTTTCTTTTCTTTCTTTTTAAAAAAGACAACTCCCGCATTAGGCATATAAATTCCTGTGTCGCGGGGATCTTTACAAACATACATGAAACGGACACAAAGTACACCCAGACTTAGAACAACAATTCATGGATCACACAAAGTGTTGTCCCATGTAGGATTTGAACCCACAACACTTGGCGCAGTAGGAAGCGTTACATAGATATACATTACATATATATACATTTCTCGGGTTTAATTTAGTTCATCAACAAACATATAGATTAGATTAATTTTAATATCGCATTCCCCTTGCATAATAATTATTTCATGAGATTATATGTTTATGTGTTTATTTTAGTATGATGTAGATGATGTTATATGTTTATTTTAGTAAATATAATTTGCCTGCATTCATGAAAGAATCAACATTCATCAACGTCGTTTCAATCGAGTACAGTTAATAATTGATAAATAAAAAAATAAAACAACTCAAAAAAAATCTGAGATTTCAATCGATATAAATTAGACCAAACATTTGGAACAATGGCAAGGTAGGGTATCTTTGCAAATCACCTAGGTATTTATTGATATTAAATAGTGAAGCTAATAATAATATTGATTGCATAGCTCTATTAATATTATTTTATTTCATTTAAACCAAATAAATAAACTCACTGAAGTGGAAATTTTCAGGTTTTTGATGGTCATAATTAAAAAGATATGACTAACTAATCTTAACTCATGACACTAATGATTACTATTCACTTTAACCCTTTTTTTCCAAAAGTTTGCTTGTCTGTCCTTATCCTTTTTTTAGTTAGAGTCAGCACAGCATATTTTACCATTTTATTATACTTTATCAGTCTGCATTTCACTGCTTACTCTTTTTCTGCCCTATCCTTTTTAAAATATTCTATCCATATTTTTTTTGGTCTCCGTTTTCTATTGCACTTTTCAATTTGCATACCCAACATTTTCCTTGCAACAGTTTCCTCATCTCTTCGCATAAAATGGCCATATCAAGATAATCTATTCTTGACTTTCAACCATTGGCGTTACTTTAAAACTCTATCATGTATACTCTGTCCTGAACTTGTCCATCCGAGTTACACCACACGTACATCACAGCATTCGCATTTAAGCTACGTTCAGGCGTCTCTTCTCTGTTCTCTTTATGGCCCAACTTTAAAAACCATAAAGAAAGACAAGTTTGATGATACTTCTATATATTTGTCCCTTTAGTTTTAAGGGGAAATTGGAATCACAAATTGATCCCATTACTTACCACTAATTCAACTATGCCGTATTGATTCTTCGCTCTACAAAAACATACGTCATAAATTTTCGTATCTCCTAATAGAATTATTTTAGGGGTTCACTACTTGGAACTTCCTACTTATGCGTAATATGAAGATTTTGAGATATATTTGAGACAGCTTTTACCGTCATAGCAAAGTCCGAATCGTCACCACTGTGCCTCCTCACGTATTGGCTACAAAACCCGAGCTAATGTGTACGAAAATACTCTTTAAGAACTAACCCAATGATCGTTTACCGCATTTGCGTTGTTTCAAAGTATAGTGGTAGTAGTATTAGTATTAATATCAGTTGTCTAGTACCCATAGTACAAGCTCCGCTTAGTTTAGGACTAGATGGCGTTGTGTGTTAAAATGTCCAAAAATTCTTTTTTTATTTCAATTAATGGATCATTGTGTGTATGTAGTTAAAGAGTTATAGATATGATAGAAATATATGTGATTTTAAATTTTACATATACTAGTTCTTATAATATTTATAAACGAGTCCAGTAAGAACTCTTACACCGCTAACATCTTCATCTGCAACATTGATAAGTTAAGTTATATGTTACTAGTTCTTGAGCTAAGACTCATTAAAGTTATTATATATAGGTCGGGAAGAGCAAAATTATGTCAGAACTTTAAAATAATTTTATTGATGATGATGATTATGAGTACAATGGTCCTACAATTAATTTATCATAAATTAATTGTAGGACACTTGTACTCATTTGAAATAATAATAATATCTCATTTCTTATTGATTCATTTCACATAAGATTACCTTGATTCTAAACTAGACAGAGACTGTGTTTTGTGGTGTTTTGATATTCAGACTGCTAACACATATTCTTAAAATATTTCTGAACGCACAACTATTTTACTTTAATTGTACCTTCAGAAATACCTCAGAATTACCTCAATGTGGAAGAGCCAAGCTTCGGCATGCATGGGCCTGTTCGACCGGAGTGATACCACTGCCTCACAGAAAACCGGTGTGAAACAGCGCCTGCCCTTTGTTTCACCGAGAGAATGAGGATACCGGAGGCCAATAATTCAAACCTTCCCCTCATCCCCCGCCCCATTCCCCAAGGACGGCAACACACTTGTGACGCCTCTAGTGTCCATGGACGGCGGTAATCGCTTACCATAATGCGATACGTATATATTCTCGTTTGCCTCCTATTCCATAAAAATACCTAGACATGGATAAAATTATGAAAATACGTATAAATAAAATTTAAGGTAGTTATATAACCCTACTTAATTTTTGAGTACTTACAGTTGAATAAAAAAATTAACTGTACAAAGTCAATGTATAACTATAATAACAAATGAAAGTGTATTTTTTGTATATTTCTGCAATTCTCCTTCCGTCTAACAAATAAATCATATTTGAAAAATCTTATTTCCTCCTGTAAAATGAGTGTTTTTTAGTATCCTACATGGTGTGAAACTGCGTTTGCGCTGTGTTTCACCGATTGAGTGAGGCCACAGGAGGCGCATAGCCCCACCCCTGTCCCCATCCCTCTCTCCATCCACAAAGGCCGGCAACGCAATTTGTCCCCTATCCCATAAAATATACTAATTGAACACAGTCTCACTGAGCAGTAAAAAATGCTACAACATTCGCCCGACACTTATTTAAAAGTTCGTTCTGTTAACTTCGCACCCATTGCTTTACACATGACTTCGCCCTATAGAGCTTGATGTTGAATTGTAGAGTTTTTCAAACGCTTCAATCCCTTTTTCACTTTTGCACTTATTTCTCCCTCTCTGAACGAACGTAACTCGAGTACCTAACACCAAGGCTTTGAAAACAAACTTTTCAACATGGACGTTTGACTAAAAATGTTTCAATAAAATTCCTTTTGTGCTTTTGAAATTTAATATACGCTTTAATGCCATCCCCAACGTATATTGACTGTGCCTGTCAAAGTTTTTAGACTTGTATTCTACAATGTGGATTTCTAAGTTTTACGAGTTGCCTGTTGGCGTTTGACAATTTTAACATAGGCTATATCAAGACCCAAAACTTTCAGATGCACACTACATTTAACTTTGTGTTAAAGGTCTAGAAAACTGACACATTGTATATTAGCTCAAGCCCGACACTCTGCCCGTGCATATGTTGGTTCTTGTAAAAAATAGCCTGTGGCCATTCTCAAAATTCTTTATTCCTCAAAGTATTTCCATGCTGAAATTCCTTGAAATTCAAGTAGCGCTTAATTCGTGAAAGCGATACAGAGAGACACATAGAATTACTTTTTAAGTTATATAAGTAATATTAGTATGTATAAACGTATATACGTATATATTTTTTTTGCAAATGCATGTTATGTATATCATATAGATAGGTACCACTGTCACTAGACAAGTTGTATATATAATTTGGTAATTGAATTCGTGACCGTTGTTAGAACTCACTTTTTAGAAAAACTAACTTTAAGTTTTACTATATGCGAGTGATTTACGAGAGAGAGAGAGAGTGTGCGCGACGGTAAGGTTGGGAGGCGACTGGCTAGGAGAGTGATGGATGGCTAGAGGCAAAATGGACGGAGATACACGATCATCAGGTTAGGTACTGAGTAGGCAGAAAAGGGTGCAGTCTAGGAGTGTAACAGTACACACATCTATCGAGTGCCTTAGGTATTTATCAACATACAAAATTGTCCTTCGTTCAGTAGTAGATTCAGTAGTAGGTTGATAGAAGCTACGGACATTCAAATTAATTAACAAAAAAACCCTTCAATTTCAGAAATGAAAAGGAGATGAATTTAGCCTAACCAATTAGACTTTAGTAATTAAAACAAGTAAGATATTACTCCATTAAAACAACAACTTCTAATTAAAATCTTGACTACACTGAGTGAAATACAATGAGCTGCTTTATAAATGTTCATAAAACGTATCAGTTCAGACTGCCGCCACCGCCTCTAGAATGAAAATACAAATTATAAGTATCTGCGTTGTTTTTCATTTGTTTTCCTCTTCCTTTACCAAATCGGTCTTTTGGTATCACTATAATGACAAGAGAACAACGATCCTTCTTATTTTATTCTGTTATATCATTTGGAGATGTCACCTATTGTATTTTTGTTTTACTTTGATCATATTTTAATTCTCTCATTTTATAAGATTGAAATTATTTATTGTATATAAATGAGTTATCTCTATTTTATGTATTTTACTAATGCAAGCATTCCTATATGATGCCCTCTTTTACGCAGTCCATCCATTTTTTCTTTTGTCGTTCTCTGTTCTTATATCCGTCAACTTCAACATCATCATATATCCATAACAAGTTAATTTGTTGCTTCTCAACTTTTCATCCACTGGTACTGCTTTCGCAGGACTTCCTCTGATGTATTCATTCTTTATCTTATCCATTCTAGTCACACCACACATGCGTCTGAACATTCGCATTGCTAAAATGCAGGCGTCTCTCATCCGTTTTCTTTATTGGCCAACACTCAGATCCACGTTTTGTCCCTTTAACGTTAAAGGGAACTTGGGATCGCAAATAGTTCCCGTTACCTGCAGCCGTTACTTCATCCATCCTGCGTTGATTCGATGTTATATAGACCTATCTATTTCGCCATTATTTTATAACAGCGAGCCGAAGTTCTAGCAAATAATCAAACTTACTACTTACTTTTATTTAAGTTTTTTTGCACTTTAATATTAAATTAAAAGCATAAACTTTTAATAATTAAGTAAATTTAGCAGCACGGCCGTGCCCTCACCGAGAAAAAAAGTGTTCCATAAGTTTTAGCGAACGGACAAGTTTGTTTTAAGGACAAGAGAGCATAACGTATCAAATTTTATTCCTAAATGAATAAATTTGATACTTTAGTTACGTTTATTTCCTCACCGTTCATTGTAATTCTAAGTAGTACAACAAGTAGTAATTCCTAAGTGCTGTAGTACATAATTTATATAAAAATAGAGAATTAAGATCACAATTTACAATTAGTCTAAAAATAAACGGTAAACTAAAACTATATTGTAATTTCTGGTACGCATGTCACTATTAATGCATATTATAAAACAAAGTCCTCCACCGCATCTGTCTATCTGTCTGTTACCGCAAACAGCAACAAACTCAGAAGCTACTGCACGAACTTCGATGCGGTTTTTAGATAGATTAATTCTACAAGAAGGTTTTTGTAAATAATTTATTAAATGTTTGAGTATTTTGGCTAAAATATGACAATATTTGTTATAGACGTCATAAAAATAAAGCCTATGCGGCTTTATTCTTCTCGGGGTAGCATAGACTTTATTATATTTTCCGTAAAGAGACACCTAAGTCAGGGCGAGTTGCTAGTAATGCTATATAAGAGTATTGAAAGTACTAAGCTATTAAGTAAGTTTTGCCCTACGTACGAAAGCCCAATCAAGAGGCTAAGTGCGGATATAGTTTGGAAGAACAAACAAACAAAGTAAGTTTTGCGGTTACCCCTAATATTTTATTACGTAATCGATTGAAATATGACTCACATGTTTTCTTTAAAAATAAGCTACACACAAAAGAAAAAAAACCAAGAGTACGAAATTTAAAAAATTCCGCTTCATGATTTGATGAAATTAAAGGACATTGCGTAAAAACGTCCCTGTCCACCAACAGAGATGAAACATATGTCATTCAAAGCGTCTAGGGAAAAAGTATTTTTTTTACTATGGCGACATATGTCAAATTTAAATATGGGATTAAGGTTTTATACAAAAAAATACATTATTTTATACTCACACATGCACCTGGTATACAATAGAATAGGAGTAAGTAGACGCAATGTGTAGTTACTCATTTTGTTTATATGTAACAATGATTATTATAGTCTATGGAGGTTCTTAACAGTTTTGGTCCATATGAAACGAGATGGTGGAGCGACAGCAGACCAGATATCCTCATAGAAAATGCTTGTAACTCACCGCCTTTAGTTTGTTTACCGAATTGTTGGCACCAATGTCTGTCCACGATATGTACTAATTCAGTGAGGACACATTTTACTGTACTGTTCTCACCTTTGCGATGGTGCTGCACAGTACCTGTTTGACGTTCTTGACCGGTTGCAGCGGCGAGCAATCCGTATTATCGATAGTCCCGAAGCCACCGAGACCCTTGAGCCTCTGCAGTTGCGTAGAGATATCGCCTCCTTGGCAGTCCTCTATCGCCTTTACCATGGTGAGTGTTCTGAAGAGCTCTTCCAAGTGATCCCCCCCTCTCCCTTCCTCTACATAACAACACGTGCCGGCCTTGGAAGTCACCGCTTCAAAATGGCAGACATACGTTCTCGTACTCATCGCTTCGGTGCTTCCTTCCTGTGCCGAGCAGTCAAAACCTGGAACTCACTCCCAGCGCACGTGTTTCTTTCCCACTATGATCCCGGATCCTTTAAGCGGGGCGTGAAANCTACATAACAACACGTGCCGGCCTTGGAAGTCACCGCTTCAAAATGGCAGACATACGTTCTCGTACTCATCGCTTCGGTGCTTCCTTCCTGTGCCGAGCAGTCAAAACCTGGAACTCACTCCCAGCGCACGTGTTTCTTTCCCACTATGATCCCGGATCCTTTAAGCGGGGCGTGAAAAAGCATTTCACCAGGCCGCCATAGTGTAGGTCACCATCCTGAATTGTTCTTTTTCGCATTGAGGATGGTGACCACCACTCTTGGATTCTGCTCATGCTTTCCATCAGGCAGGGCAGAGTCATTTTGGCAGATTGTACAAAAAAACAAAAAAAAATCGATTTTATTTATCGACAAGCTGTTGCTCGGGCGGGGCCTCGGGCTCCACACGCGTTTATGTTGGTTATCGCTGCAAATAATAGCCTATGTGTTATTCTGATGTATAAGCTATATCATTGTAAAGTTTCATTACTACATTACATCCACTTTTTTCATGTATTCTTCAAAAGCTTGTTTTTATATTTATGCCCGCTACGGCATCCTATAGGTAGCACAGTCGTAGACTAGAAAAAATTAACACTTACGGTTCTCTCATAATTTTCTTGAATACTAACCCTGTCCTGAGATTAGCAATCGCATAAAAATTACAAACAAATTAAAAATAATCATTGTCAGCGACCACTAGTTAGTATAGATATAAAATAAATAAATAAATATTTTCGGACATTTTAACACACAACGCCATCTAGTCCCAAACTAAGCAGAGCTTGTACTATGCGTACTAGATAACTGATATTACTATATACATAGATTAGTAATTATATATTTTTTTTCGGTTCTACGCCATCAACAAAAAAAAGGTATCTTCATAGGAAGTTTTCAGCAACATTCAGGAAAAGTATACACATAAAAATATATGAATCTCTTTTGTATTTATATTCACTTCTATATAAAATATCTGTGGTCTTCCATTTTGATCATTATTATTTAAATTATTTTTAATATTATATCTAACCATATTCCTCAATCAGTTTGCTGCTTACTTACAATTTTTGTAATATTTAAACTAATCTAATGAATGAATGAAATGAATACTCCGTATTTCTAAAAATGCAATAGAATTGTCGAAAAGAGCACGCCAAGATATTAAGCTTAGATTACTATAGCAATTATGCACAAACAACTGAGTGCTAGTGAAGAATCTAATGATGCCCATTGATGCTTACAACTGTAGCTAGTTGCTGCTAGGTAATTGATGTAAGCCGTGCAACATCCTGTATGCGGTAATATCCATTAACCGACACACACACGATCATACATATCAGACAGACAGACATCAAAGTCTTAGTAATAGGGTCACATTTTACCCGTTGGGTACGGAACCCTAAAAATCAGTTCAAACTATTGTTTTCAAAAACTTGGTTCTGGGTTACCATATTAGGTACTATGATTGAAATCCTGCTAATTCACATTGAGATTCTGTTACAAAATAAGCTCAGTTTAAATTTTTAGCTTGAAATGTATCGATTTTAAAAATACCGAATGATATGACAGAATGTAACCCGATACAGACAGTGAAGAATGCTAGGATTTTTTATTAAAATTCTCAACAATTAACACCAACGGCGAAAATAAGAATTCGTAATACCTTAAGAGAACTCATGTCTCAGTTACTTTTAAATTGAATGTAGACATTACCTACATTCTTGTCCTATTTACATTAATATCTTTCATGTTTGACTTATTTTTGGGTATACTAGCTTTTGCCCGCGAATACGCCCGCGTATGTCGGTTTTCCTGGTAAAGTGTAGCCTTTCTGAGGAATTGAACTTAACCAACTTTCATTGAAATTAGTGCAGCAACTTAGCTTCGAAAGCGTTACAGATAGACAGACGGGTAGATAAAAAAAAGACAAATATACTTTCGAACAATATTAGTAGATATATATATATAGTTTAGCTTTCAAATAACTATTAAAATTATTTATTTATTACATTATACTTGCAGAAAGAACGGATACTATATCCTTGTTTAAACTGGCCGAAGTATCGTCGCACTCCGATGCAAAGGTAGTTTCCCTTTACTAGGTAAAGAGATTATGCTTGCATAAAAAAATTCTATGATAATATTATCAAGAGGTAAAGTTTGTGTGATTGTTAGGGATAATCTTTGGAACTACTGAAATTATTTCAAAAATTCTCTTACTAACAGAAAGCCACATTGTTTGTAAGTGTCATAGACTATATACTAACCCGAAAAAGTATTGAAATTCATGATCTTTAAAGTTAAAAACTATTATCATCAAAACAACCCATAATAGTCCACTGCGGCATAGATACATGGCATTTCTTAGAAAGGAAATTTTAGCCTACTACACCACGCTAGCCAGACGATGGTTAATTAGCTATTCTACGGGCTCCCACACATAACTGCAATGCGATGCGATACAACACCGCTTCGCGGAAACTTGCGATGCAAATTGTTACGATACGATTTTGTGCGGCAAAGTTGTTCGAGTTCAGGTAACCGTACTTTCGACGATTATTACTGCTTCACTGCTGTTTTTTAAAGAGATATAGAAGAAGAAAATGATTTTAGGGTTCGTCCATTATTAAGATTATGAACACTGGTGAGAACTATTTTACTCGAGAATGCTATACCATTCTCCATATTGCGACGGTAGCGCCAGCACCTTTCCCGTACGTTGTCTCAGAGCGGACTAAAATGGCGTCAACAAGTGGGATGTTACATCACAGCAATGCGCGATGCCGCGCGATTCAGATCAGAAGTTCTTACGATGCATTCGCGTGAGCTCGCAGATATCTGCCTTGCGTTGCATAATCGCAATTATGTGTGGGAGTGTCAGAGAATACCCAGATGTGTTTGTGATTTTCAAGAAATCCAATTTGTTAATATCTTAAATTATAGTATTCTTTATGACTGTTTTCTGCTCAGTATACAGTTTTATGCAATTTTACATTTTATACACTACAATAATAAACGTAGCTTATAACAGGTATAATAGTACCGATTACACTACAATTTAGGATACCAGTACCTATTTACTATTTTAAAAGTTCATACATAAAAATATCATATTATGAAATATTCGGCAATTGGCTACTAATTTCTGCAATCATGATGGTGATAAAATAACGTGCGACTGTTTGTACATTGTGATGGTTTTATTCAAACGTAGCTAAACTTTTATTTTATGATCTCTAAACAGGCACATGGGTCGCTTTGAACCAAATTTGTTGGATTCGCATGAATAAATTCCTTTCCCATTATTGAACGCCCTGAGGCGTCATATTGAACTTGGCTTAGGTATTATTTAATATATTTCAAGGTGTACTTCGGGAAATGATACAATACTATCTTAAATGCCAGTTGTCTGCTATAAGCTGCAAAGCTTTACAATAGCTGTGGAAGTTGTAGAATAGTATTTTAGTATTATACTGACTCTATTGACGCCACTAAGTCTGTCATTTTCATTGTGACTAAAGTTACCTAGCTCAGAGATAATGCAATGTTATCTCTAAGTTTAGTACTATGGTCGCCTTCAATGGTTAGACACTAATAGCGTAACTTTCAATGAGAGAAGTTAAGTCAAACAAGCCCCTAATCTGCATGTGTTAATTAATTTTGTAGATAAATTATTACTTAGAAACACGAACTTACTAAATACGAGTATAGTTGTAGATAAAGACAAATGCACTAACATGTGTTATGGGACGGAAATTCTAAATGTTATAAGAAATTTATTAATAAACCTCGGAAATTATTTTCGATAAATAAACCATTTTGTCGATTCTGTATGATTTATTAATCAAATTGGACTAGTTAAACATATTTCAAATATACTATGGACAAAATATCATAACTGATGATCGTTATATATACAATATTATATTTCATTTAATTTTAATATTATATTTAATTTGTATATATATAATATTTCCTTCATAATTCCCTAAATTATTTGGGATCGGCTAATAGTTCAACCTGATTTACCTAATATCAGTTTCGCCACGAATTTTAACATCGCGTTTGAGGCGATTCAATTCCCAATAACAATTGCTATAAATGTTCACCGCAATCGAAACCGATGGCTTAACGTGATCTTCAAGCGTGAACACGGACCTGGAACACCGCCAAACTTCCATACCCCAGGTGTTATTAAGATTTTCTTGTAAAAATAACCGACAATACTTTGAGACTTTGAGATTGGCAGTCGCACACCTTAACTGCTAGATCGACTAGCCAACAGATACAATAATCAAAAATGTTGACTTCAAGAACTAAACTACATTGAAATGGGACTACATGCGAAGTACCAGCTTTCAAATAAAATCATAAGAATTTGTTAACCTATTCGAAAGTAATGAGGTGACAAATATAAAAAATACAGTTAAATATAGAAACTCCTCAAGAAGAAATTCATGTGTTCAATATATAGAATTAGAAGAGTTTAGACAGCAGAGCATACGGTATATATTTATAACTTTACGGATATGAGGGACATAAAAATAAGATAAGACTAATCACTCATAGTCCAGTTGCACTTGATGATCAGAAACAATCACCGAGGGCAAGCAACGACGCTGCGGTCAGTACCTGGATGGGTGACCGCAGGTGGCATGTTACCATGAGTGTCTCCGTGATTCGGAGGTCACGTTAAGCAGTCGGTCCCGGTTGTTATCATACGATAACAGTCGTGAAGCTTAGTTGGAGGCCTTCGGGCGGCTTCAAAAAAGATCTACGTAGCCACAACCTATTCTTGCCAGTCCCCAACCCGTACTTGGCCAGCGTGGGGACGTATGGCCTTAACCCTCTCCTGAGAGGAGACCCGAGCCCAGCAGTGGGATATTATGGATTGTTGATTGAAATGTAATCATTCGGCAACTAGTTTTTTTTTTTATTAATGCTGCTCGATATTGTTTTGATTACTTTTTATTCACACGGGGAACGCCTTTTTTCCGTGGGGAGACGAATGGTGTGTGTGGACTCGCGGAGGACCGGTCTTACCACAACACTGATGTAACCGTAACCAATGACTGAGGTACATCACGGGGTGACCCTTTTTTTTACGTGTGGAAACTCCTCGGGCCCTCACCCCACCGGGGTTTGCGGCGGGGCGGTGTGTCGGAATCGAACCGACTAAAACCACACGGTGTTCCACTCTGTGCCTGAGACGGGAGAGATCCGGAAACCGCTTTCTTACGCCATCCGGACCATCTCGGGGTGACCCACACACCGTTCTACACAGTAAGAGGCAGAAAACCGACCTGCGACATCCCCGTAACTACACTCGGATGTCACAATTCTCCTTGTATTCTTTGTTAAGACTGCCTCGGTGGCGCAGTGCTAGCGTATGCGATAGCTGTGCTTGAGGTCTGGAGTTCGATGCCCGGATCGGACTAAATGTTTGTATGATGTGCGAAAATTTGTTTCGGTGTTGGGCGTTTTCTATGTATAATATAATTGTGTTTCACTTACGAAAAAGATACCTAAGTATTTTATCAGTCAGTATAGTTGCCATAGTTTCAGCTCTGCTCAGCTTAAAGGAATATATATCCTGAGCCGCGTGGCAGAAATACGTGAACAGATACAGAGAACAACCAGACTCAGAACAACGATTTTTGGATCACACTGAGTATTGTTTTATGTGGGATCCACAACAGTAGTGCTGTAGAAAGCGGCGTGGCGACCCTTTAAACTACAAAGCCAACCGTGCAGCCTGTTAGATGTTGTGTGTTAGATTTCTGAAAATGTTTTATGTTTTAAGTTTTATAATAGTAATAATCCTTGTTCTTCCACAGCGATGCCTTACGACAATGGACTTAACTTCTCTTGGTGTCGGCTCCTGCGTTGGCACCGGGATGTACCTGGTTGCAGGTATGGTTGCTCGGAAATTTGCTGGTCCTGGGGTAGTCATAAGCTTCATCATCGCTGCGGTGGCAAGCATCTTCTCCGGTAAATATTACCTTTTTAACATTACACTTTTACTCGATATATGTATTGTTTTAAAATGAAAGTTCAAAGTAACATTAAATATCTTGAGAAAAGATCTTATTAACTTTTGAAAAAAAAAAGAGTTAACTTTCTTTTTTAAACGAATTTTCATTACAGTGGTTTTTACACTGTTTTAATTGAGCCGTAATGTAAATACAGCGCTATGTTTTATATAGATGTTAATTTATAAACACCAGAATTAAGACAGTAAAATAAATCGACTTTTCATTTAACTGGATGGATATTTTGAAAATGTAGGTGATATATAAGGTACAGAACATTCGATCCTTCATATTACATTTTTTATGAGAACTCTTGAATAAAGCTGTTAGTTCCTGGTTTTATAAGTAGTTTACGTTTCAAAAGCTATGAGAAATTAAAAATATCAAAATCACATCGATAGGAAGGATAAGTGGCAAAGGTGGTAAAGGGCACAAAGATAGAATCACCAACTTGTTTAGTTTAAAAAATGGAAATATCCAGAAAGGCAATAGCCTGAAATAATAGTATCTTTTTGGAATGTATGTGTAATGTAAGCTAAGACTATGTTCGCAATACTCAAATTAAATGGGTAATGACTTTAGTGAAGTGTGTAATTGTTTTGGTGATATAAGAACCTCCAAAAGTTGTAGTTCCTTTTACTTCAGCTAAAAAAATGATAAGGACGCTCTCAAATACGGCATCGCTTTATTCCTTCATAAAACTCAAAATAAATGCTCTTTGAACTGGAAACCTATATCATATCGAATCATTGGAGCCCATTTCTATTCAACAGCCCGGAAAAATACAGTAATTACCACACCACAATAGGTTTGCAAATATTAAAAACGAATATTAAACACGCTCAAAATATATAAAAACATGTATGAAGACAATTAAATCTTATTAAATAGCAATCTTTATAAAAATCTAAATATCAAAGCTGGATTGATAATACTAACTACGAATGGGAGAATTGGTATTCATGATCAAAACAAATCAAAATATTTTTTTTGGGAGTCTTAGCATCTCCAAATGACCTTCAGTGTTCATCAATCAGGAATCAATCATCATTACAGGCAGGCTTTTCTTGATATTTTCGATTTTTCAATTAGAGTTTTACTAAAAAAGTTGATGATTCTTTCTCTATACCCTAGCTCACCAATAGGGAAGCCAACCTATTCCACTCATCCTCCCTATTGATGTCATTGTGGCATTTTTAATTTCTCATAACTTATGACAGAGAAGGACAGCAATGGACAGGCAATTGTGAAGGGATCTTGAGGAGGCCTACGTCACAAGACTGCCTGACCTAGTAATAATTGACAGTAAATATTAAGTTATATACATACAGATAATAGGAATAGTAAAGTTTATGTAGTAAAATTAAATATAGTTAGCATAGTCTTATATTATATCACAAATTGTGCAAAGATCAGAGTGATTAAAGACTATTTTTTTTTAATAGTTATGAAATAGCATTCTTCTAGTTATAATACTTACCTGTTATGAAATATGTTGTGTTGAATCAAAATATGCAACTCAGTTG
Source organism: Hyphantria cunea (assembly GCA_003709505.1). Lineage (NCBI taxonomy): Eukaryota > Metazoa > Arthropoda > Insecta > Lepidoptera > Erebidae > Hyphantria > Hyphantria cunea. Next base: position 342,501 of record PKRV01000902.1, on the reverse strand, counting down.
GATCTAAATTTCATTCAACTTTAATTAAGCACGTATTAGGATAGTTTGAAATTAAGTTAAGAGAGAACTTCATTGGCATTGTTCAATTTATCCAAAAAAATATTTCTATTTAAGTTTGTTGGTATAAATTAAAATCATTAATTAACTGTAAAATTGAACAGAAGAAACTTTATAAAAATTTCAATTTACTTTCTTACACAAATCTAATTTTGTACCAAAGGATACTACGATGAAAGTTAAGTAAGGTTTAATCAAATTAAGGGTACAAATGTGTGTCCAACAATAGACTGATAGTAGGCTGATGATGGGATGAGATGAATGGTACAAACGAAGTCCTTTCAGTTCAGTCCATGTTTTTTTTTAATTTTTGCTGTCCAAGGGTCTTTTTATATTTATTACACGCCAGAGCAGTATAAAACTATCATAATAATCAGACACTTAAATAATAATATTGCTTTTGTGTTTTTATTATTTTTTCGTACTATTTTAATTTAATTTTTACATTTCTACAAGAACTTTGAACTCATTCTGCATTTTTTTTATATTACAAACTTAATTCGTAATCTGTGTGAAAGCAATTAAAATGTAGAGGGTTTTTGAAAATACTTTATAGAAATCTACCTTTTTGGGTGTTTTCTATGTATAATATGTACATATTAACAACAAGAAAGTATATTTGTATTTATATCAGTTGTCTAGTACCTAAGTAAACAAGCTCTGCTTAGCTTGGGACTAGATAGCGGTGTGTTTTAGATGTCCGAAATATTTATTTATTTTAATTTTTTCAACCATAACTCATTAGGTGGTGTAGCCTGTTTTTTCATTTAACTACTATTTATCTGTCAAATAAAATTAAATTAAAATTAAGATAATTTGCGGTTTTTGCGAAAGACGGTCCCCATTTCATGTCATCCACATTTTTTATGTTTTTTTATCATTAATTCCATCATGACGAAGACTTGAAGACTGGAAGACTTGAAATACTTGACATTGGCAGAAATAGCTGATCCGGCTGATTGCCATATCATCAAAAGAAGAAGATAATTAACAAATAATTATTCGAATATTATCCTAAAAGATTTTCTGCAAGCTTAAAGTTATGCAAAAATAAAATTATCAAAATTTCTAGAAGCAATCAAGTGTCTGAACATTATTGTTTAAATGACAAAACAACTTTATCTTGCATAATATTTGTTAGGAAAAAAGAGGAAATCGGACTGGTTCTGACGTTAGCAGAACAGGGCGTTTATATGTATGCTTTTAGTTCTTTATATAAATACCCCTTAAGGAGCGTATGCAGTGCCCATTGTGCGTGTTTTCCACCATTACATTTAACAATTACGGGTATCGACCTCAACACGACCTATTTCCTGCAGGGAAAACTGTGCTTCGTTTATTCACGTGTCACCGAGATTCTTGACTTTATTTTTATAAAACGTGACTTTACACGTGTATAAGCGAGTACGTTCCATATATTGGCTATCGGATTCTTTGACGGAGTGATTGACAATATGTCAGCAACAGAACAGTAATTTTTATTTATAATTTATATATTAACATTTTTACGTGGTATAAAATGAAGTCGCTTCCGCTGTTTGCTCGCTTAGATATTTTAAACTACTCAACAGTTCAGCAATAGATATGTGTACATGTACGCATGTACACATATCTATTGCTGAACTGTTTAAATAATTAAATGTAATACGTTACAGGAGAAAATTTTGAAGTATTTTGAAAATTAAATATAATAAAATATATTGTAAAATATTAAAAAGAATTCAACCTGTTAGTGAAGTGCACACTCTATTAATGTTTTTATTTATACTTTCATTTCAAAGAATTTCATGTAAAATGAACCACGAGTGTAATAAAAAATTAATAAACTACACTTCATTGTCATAAATTGCGCTTTTAATCTTACGTCACTCCAGTCTGTAAACGGGCCATGTTTGTTCGTCGCCTGTTCATTGCTGGCTTACGTAATTGCTTAAAGTTATGAATCTTGTGATTTTTTTTAAATAAAAAGGGGCATCAAGCTACTATTAATACCTATTAATTTATTTTATCTAGGATTATCCATCAACATCTGTTAAAGATGCCACTGATATTTCGAATAAAACTCGTGTTTATTTGTGTTTTGTGCCTATATGTTCAATGTCTTCAACAAAGTTCCTAAATATTTTATTATGCATAAAATATATATTAATATATTCTTTGAAAATGTTTACCTAAAATATTGTTACAAAGAAAGAATATTCTAGTACAATGCTTGAGACGCAGCCAGAAGTCAGAAAGTTCTCGTTGATTTCTTGAGGCACAGAATGACGAATTTTATATCAATATGGATTGACGTTTGACGTGATTGGCGTGAGTTTGCCTTGCTTATATTTGGCGGAAACGTAATTTTCACGATTTTCCTTCCGGTGTTACGTCATCACGGAATCGACTAGAAGATTCTAGTTGCTTTGACGTTCTAAATATAAGGCGCTTCATCGAGAGCATTGGAGTTCAGTCTTGATCTACAGTGCGAAAAATATTGAAATGATATCAGTGATTAACTTAGCGTCCTTGGCGACAATTAAGGAATTTTATTCGGAGTGATATTTTAATTTTAAAAGCTCTTCAATAAAGTCTCTCTTACAAGTCACGTTAGATCTGGACAAAATCGATAGCATTGTTGCTATAAGATTCCCTTATTCACCTGAAATAACTGCTATGTATAGAATCTGCTGAATAAATTACTAAGTTTTATTTTTACACTTGAAAACTCTTCACAAAAAACTTTCAACAAAAAAGCTTAATACCATGTCACTAACTTTCAGTGGATTTCTGGAGCCTGATTTTATAAACTCAACTTCTATTTTAATTCTTGAAAAACTTAACTTATTTTCGCAACAAAAAATATTTACGTCTACGATTATAAACTAAAATTGTTGTCATAACTGGAGTAACACCACTAGACGCTGATTATTTATATTTTACTGTGATCTTCTATGCGAGGATAGTACCCGTTTATACTGAAATCAGCATGACTTTACCTTTAGATCTTTATCATTTTTTACTAAATTGGAGGTATCTTGTTATTTTGGTATTGTAGAGGAACGGGTGTCATGTCCCTCCAACACAAAGGGAGGATCCTCCGACCAGGCGAGGTGATCATGCCTGGTGGGCCACTGCCCAACGGTTGATGTTGGGAAGTTGTATATATGTTAATCGACGCGAGAACTTCTATTGCGCGATGTAGGATTGGTAGCTTCTTCGTACACTACATTACACCGTAGTTCAGTGTATCTTCGGTAGATGGCGTTGTCATATGTTTATGTTGCCGCTGTATGTGGAAGTCGCCACATCACTCCCCTCCACTTTAGATTATATACTTATTATTATTATCTAAATAATAATAATAAGTATATAATATATAAAAGTATAGATTATATACTTATTATTATTATTTAGACTTTTTTGTCTCAACTTTCGCTGGTAGTATTTAAGTGGCACTTACGGATGAAGAGAAGTAGACTTAGTCCATAAGTGCCACTTAAATAAAAAAATAAATGTCACGGTTTTTGTATAGTTAAGAATTAAGTGAATAAGTCTATTTCATTGTGTATCTGCTCGTTTATTTTGCAGAAAATTTCTGACGATTCTGCAGGTATTCAGTATGACAGCTTTTTGAAGACGTATGTAGGTGTTGGGATTCAGATCAAGGAGTTTCAAACTATAGTGTATTTGTTTTGGGATAACACCAATCGTGGATAGTACTATGGGGATAATGTAAACTTTTTGTTGTTTCCAGATTCTTAATACTTCGTCTTTGAGGTCTGTGTACTTGTGTACTTTTTCTGCTATTGCCTTTTGAAGGTTGTGTGTGTTAGGAGCAGATATATCAATCAAAAAAGTGGTTTTATTTATTTTGTCTTATACCATTATATCGGGGCGATAGTAATGTGTAGTCCTGTCGGTTAGTATTGCACGGTCATAGTATAATTTATGCGTGTTGTTTTCTAAAACTGCTTTAGGCGAATATCAATAGTATGGTGTAAGTGTATCCAGAATAAGTATATATTTAATAGCTAATCTCTTGTGTATGATATTTGCAATTTAGTTGTGTCTATGTGTGTAATCTCTTTGTGCAAGATTAGGGCATGTTCCAGTAACACGTTGATGGTTTCTGACTGACTATGGCATTTTTTACATCTATTGTCTGTTATTGTAGGGTCTTTGATAACATACTTTCTGTGAAGTTTTGTGTTAATTATTTGATCTTGTATTGCTATGATGAAGCTTTCAGTTTCCGGAAATAGTGATCCAAGAATGAGCCATTTGTTTGAAGCTTATAATTCGTTTTTATTTCACAGGTGCTTGCTACGCAGAGTTCGGTGTTCGTGTCCCCAATACGACTGGCAGTGCTTACATGTATTCCTACGTAACCGTCGGCGAGTTCATAGCCTTCATCATAGGCTGGAATATGGTTTTAGAGTACTTGGTCAGTATTATTCATTTTTGAAATTACTTAAACTGTAGATTAAATACCATGACTACAGTACTATCTAATAGATTGGCAGATTGAACGTTGGCGATTTTATTCCTAGAAAGCGCATTTTGAATCATTCACGTGTAGTCTGAATTACGAAAATTAATCGAAAATCAAATAGTTTACAATAGTACTGTAGTTCTGTTGCTTTTTCTCTCTGTTGGTAATTATTTGAATATAAAATGTAATTTTAAAATTGTATAATTGTACTAGTTAATATGTATTGACTATTTTCTTGTTTGAACAGAACATCATGTTTTCTACTTATATTCGTATACCTATATAAAATAATTACAAAATCTAATAGTGTATTTGACAGGCAAAGAATAGTATCCTAATTTTAAAAAAAGCAATCGCCTTATATACTTACACAATTCTTCTAAACTATAATAGTCAACTCAGTATAAAAAAAAATGTGAGTGTGTACTTACTACTTCGGAAACAAAAATAGTTTTAAACGTTAAAAACGGCTTAACATATCTTTAATTAATTTTAAATAACTTTTTTGAAGTTATACTTCTTTTGGCGCGTTAGGGAATAATGACGAGAGTAGTTTTTTAAGATGTGTGCGTACCCCGTCATGAAAAACCGACACCTTGAAGTTAGCTATAGTCAACATTGTAGTTTTTCAAATTTTTATCTTGTTACGCCAAAGAATTATAACTTCTAACGGGTGAACATAAATACACACACATACTTTTTAGTTTATTTGTAAAACTGCAAATCTTTCTCATCAAACACTATTTGCCTTTCCCTTAAAAACCTTTTTAAATAATAATTTACGCTACATTAAATATTACGCCATTAGTTTTGTCTTATGAAGTCATTCCCCACTATCCATATTTGAATACTAAGCATACTGATGTTAATTTATAGATTCATGTATCTATTATGTTATGCATGTTTTGGGGAGGGGTGCCTGTTGAGTGACGTAGATAGATTGGACATGACATGAACATTCTCAGATAGCTAAAAAATATTCCAACAAAATTCATTCTGTCTTTTAGACTTTATTTTTATGAAGTATTAGATATTTCTTTTGGTATAATTTATTTATTTCCAACTTAACTTTCCATGTACATAACCATGTCTGACAACACTGAAATAATCGATGTAAAATGTGCCTACGTGTAAGCGGTAATAAAAGCGCATTCTATATATTTTAGTTTATATCAGCTCTATCCTGCATAGTCTTATTTAATCTATATGGGGGAACAGCGACCCAAAAAGGATCTAATACTACATTACTAATACAAATTAAAGATACTGGAATCGTGTGCCTGCATAATGTATTCGTATTGCCCAGGATTATAGCGCGTTACGATAGCCTTGCTAGTATTATAAACCATTCGAGTAAGATCAACGAATATAAAAAAAAAATTGATGATGCTTAAAAGGAAACTTAATACACTGACATAATACTCGTCTTTGTAAGCCTCATTTCATCAACATAAGACGAACGTAAGTTAAAATAAACCAAATTAAATATATTTATAAACTTTGTTTTGGAAGTATTAATTTAATATACAGGTTTTACATAAAGACGAAATAAATAGTTGAAACACCTGTTTAAGAGGTATATAATTTTAAATAAAGTATTTCAGAAATGTGCCAGCTTTTGAAGCAACTAGATTAGCTATAACGTTTATTAAGAGCATCTAGGCTTAGAACTGCAAGAACTAGAGACATCAAAGATTATTTTTAGTTGCAACTTTAGACTTGCCATTCACCTCATGTCATGGCTAAGTTGATATATTTGACGACATAAAAATCACACAAACCATGTTGTAGCGTATCCTCTGTCTGTAGTATCAGTCGAAGTCCGAACCCAAAGCAATGATATTTCAATAACGAAATCAGTATATGATAATCACGCTTAAATATCACTATGTTCCATACCTATTATTATAAATATAATATCTACTGTTCTTAAACCACAATAAATGGACCGGTTCTGGTTTCGATAAACTTTTTTTTTGTTTGTATTTTTGTTTTTTTTTCTGACCCTATAAAGGAATTAGAAATATCACGCTAATGGTACGTTATTATAAAAAGCTGTATCCAATCACATATTAGTTAGTAAATAATGCTAAAATGCTATTTGCTTCTTGTAGATCGGCACCAGCGCCTGCGCCCGAGCCCTTAGTGCTTGCTTCGACTCACTTTTCGATGGAGCAATAAACCGAGAACTTGCTGACAAACTTGGAACGATATATGGTGAGTGCATTTAAATAATTATTAACTTAGTATGATTTAGGTAAAATACGACCAAAATTTATTATTTAAGACACGCTGCATTAGTAATGGGTTGTAGTGTTATGTGTTTGTTCTTAAGTACACTAATAATGGACAAAGATATTTGACACGTTATTAATCTTGAAATACGCTGGCTGGCTGAGGCTGCGGAAAGGGAGAGGAAGATCCTGATCTCTCTCTCGGTCCGCAGAAGGCGCACCGGGCGTCGGAGGAGGGCATACGCAGACCGTTCTCCGGCTCCACTAACCGGGTCCAGGGGCGGCGGACTTGGGGATGTTCGTCGCTCCCTAAGCAACCGGACCCAAGGTGGCGGCGCGTAGTATTCCTGTGCGCCCCTCTATGAAGTCTCGAGGGGAGTCAAACACCTCACTCCTCTCGCTGACGAGCTGTGGCCCGCACCAACGGGCCGGCACCAGTCGGGGATTGCAGATGCCTTTTAAGTTCCCGTGATCCCTGGCATAGGTGAGAGGCGGAACACCAGGGGGTTTTAGTCAGTAAAAGTCTGACAGACCCCTTCGCCCTCTCCCCAGGGCGGGGGACATCCATAAGGATTTCCAAAGTCAAAGTAAAAAAAAAGGTGACTAACCATGATAATCAAATAAGTTTATCACCTTCATAACCGAAACAAGTTTTATAAACTCTACCTGTCTTTGTAAAACCTTTGGATACAATTTATTAAGCCTATATCCTCCAGGCCATTATTACAAATCTATTGACAATTCATTCATTTCAATCTGTTCGGTAATTTAGATGTTAAGGTGGAACAGACATAAATAGATTGCTAAAAATAATACCCTTCCCTTTTTATCTGTACGGCCTTGCCAAAATGACTCTACTCGCCCTGATGGAAAGCATAAGCAGAATCCATGAGTGGTGATCACCATACTCATTGCGAATACAGAAAATGCAATAATGCATAATGACACACACCATGGCGGCCTAGTGATGCTTCTGCATAATTGGGCCTGCGGTTTCGCATTCACTAATGAAACACGACATCATGAACGCTGTTATTTTACGTTGATCTTCTGGACGAGGGCAGTACCACCCCTGTCGAGCTGAGCCGAGTGCTGAAATTTGCGATTGTAACTAATATTAAGTCTAATATCCTGATTTCTCTAAAGAAAGGGGACCTAACAATATACTTCTGAATGGAGTATATAATTGGATTGTATATAACCGTTGACCTCTGGCTTGTGTATTGGAAAGTAATTTTAAACCTACGACTGTTTTTAATAGAAGTAAAAGTCCAAATTAACCTGTTTGATTCAATAATTATTTTGTATTGATAGTTCAAAATGAAAACTACGTATTTTTTTTTTAAATAATTGAATAACATTTTATATTTGCCAATTTATCTCACGGGGGTCGTAAGAGGCAACTAAGGGAATAAACTAAGCAAGAGGAATGCTTCACATAAACTCCATACCAAGCCGTCTATTCAGCGCGATATAGAAGGTAGAAATCTCTTTTTGAAGGAGAGGATTACGTCTAGTAGTGAACTCTTAAAACTTACTATGACTTAACTTATTTACGAGTTAAAATTCAACAGTTTACGATATCTTACGATGCCGAATAAAATCATTCTCCAATACTATGACGATAAAACATTATAGTTTGGATACAATGATGGAAATATTTACAAAAAAAAACTTGACACTACACACTCGAGGTCTATTTTGATATCTATTATTAACACAACGAAGCCTAATTAAAAATCCAATACAGGGTTTATGTAGAGTGTTTATTATCACTGACACAATAGTATATTTCGTCAGTGATAATTACATATATTTGACTTTCAAATAAGTAGATAGCTTATTGTCATTATCATCATCATCTCAACCAAAAGACGTCCTTAGCTGGACATAGGCCTTATCACACTGAGCACAGTACCATTTCAATGCTATCGCCAACATGGCAAAAACTCCCCGATATAATACAATACATATCACACACGGCTCGCTGGATAGAGCTTATAATATTGTTACCAAACTGCTAATACACATACTCATATATTTTTAAATACATATATATATGTTCTAGATAAATTACACTTAAATACAACAGAATAAATTCTGTACATAGTGTGTATATACATGCTGCATTAAATATATTCGCATTGAAGATGGTGATCAACACTCTTGGATTACGCTCTTGCTTTCCATCAGGCGAAGCAGAGTCACTGTGGCAGCTAAAACAAAAAAGAATGAGCGTACTTATCGCATGAATATAGTATATCCTGAATAAGAAATGATACCACGACCTTTGGGTTATTAATCAGGTTTACTAATCACTCGACCAACGGGCCAGTCGAATATGTATTTATTTTAAGAAGTAAAAAGAAGTTGGCCACTAAAAATATTTACAACTAACGAATTCAAAAGTAAATATATTTTAAATTGGTTTAAACCACTTTCTGTTAACAAACTCAATTTCCCTTTTAACGAGGTAACTAGCCGAGCTTCATCTTATCAAATAATATTTTCAAATGATATATTTTCATTTTAAGCTCCAATTTATTACATTTCACTAAAAATGATCTAGAACCGAATGAAAAACCTAATCTAACCCTATGAGTTTACTGCAATAGCTTTACGTTTTTTCAAGTTTTTACACATATATGCAAAGGATCTTAGTTAATTGTAAAAATACATTTAAATTTATTAAATTCAAATACTATAACTATGAAGCATCAATTCTGATCTTTTCAAAAATATTTCAAAAGACTCAAAAAACTTTGTGACTCAAATTATGTACAGATAAATAAAGTGAACACTAATATAATTAGTTAATTTGCTAGCACTCGAGAAATAACGGTAATATAAAGGTACTTAACATTGTAGTCTGTTAATTCACTTAAGTATATACAGTAAAAGCTAACAATAGTAATTACTTACATAATCTGCGGTAACTTGAAAAACTAATTATAACATAAGTTGTTACTAAATCTGCGAGAATTCGAAAGTAAGCAATAAAATGATTCGTTAGTTATCCAATTTGCGGGTACTCTAACCAAAAGGTAATAATAATTATATTTCTTACTTAATCTGTGATGTTATTTTTCTATTTTTTTAACGTTTACGTGTTTGAGTTATCTAGTGTGGTGTGGTTGCAAAAAATAACAGAAACCTAATTTGATTCTAGTTGTGTGTACTTGGAAACCTATCAGTAATGTAAATAGAACAATATTATGACACTTCTATACATTTTGTGAGTATAAGTTTTTTTAGAAAGTGTAATGTACTGAGTATTAAAAAAAATAAACAAAAAGAATATTATGAAGAAAATATAATGTTTTAATGTTCAATGAATAATATAGTTCTAGTAAAAAATATTATCTAGCTGCCTTATCAAATGAATTATTCATAAACAATACATTTATTTTACTTTTTGCGCGCTCATTGCTCAGTTGCACTCGGTGATTAAGAACAATAACCGAGGGTAAGAAACGACGGCGCGGTCAGTATCTGGTTGGGTGACCGCTATTAGAATGATACCATGATCGTTTCCGTGAATCGGAGGTCACGTTAAACAGGCGATCCCGGTTGTTGTCAAACGATCGCAGGACTATCATGAAGCTTAGTTGGAGGCCTTTGAGCGGCTTGAAAGTATCTAACGCCAATTGTCTTGCCAATTCCTAACCGGCACGGCCAGCATGGGTACATATGGCCTAAACCCTTTTCTGAGAGGAGAACTGAGCCCAGCAATGGGACATTATTGGTTATTGATGAATACATTTAAATATAAACAGATTATTTTGATATTTTTATGAACTATTTTTATCTTTGATCATTGGGTAATATGAAAATCTGAACATAAGTGCATTAAATTTTCAACATGCTTTCAATCTCAACTTATCTACTACTATCTACATGCTACGGCTACCCGGTTACGGCTTAAGCGGGTTTGATGTAGCACGTAGCACCGTAGATTTTGTAGCTATTTGGTTTAGACAACACTATTAACTCTGGTACCAAATAGTAAACTTAATTATTACTTAAATCAAGATGAGAAACTTCTCATTCTAATCGTTTTTTAATTCTTATGATATGAACCTTAAAAGAAGTCTGGCCTAATTTGAAATAAATAACATTCTTTAAAGTATATTTATAGTGTCTAGTATATTTAACATATAAGGTAGTCGAGCTAGGCTAGCTTCAGCACGAATGGACCGGCTAAACCGGGGCGGTACTACCCGCTTTACCAACCATTTAGGATAGCATTCGTGCTGTTATATTTTGTTGGTTATTGCGAGACTGAAGCCCAATCACGCAAAAGCCTTTCAACAGACCACCATGGTGTGGGTCACCATGTTGAATCGTTGTATTGTCTGCATTCATAATATATAAGGTGACCATCACCGATGAATTCTGCTCATGCTTTCCATCAGGCAGAGTAGAGAGGCAGCTCATCGTCTAGATCAAGCAACATGTAACGATGTTTCTTTAAGACTCATGTTAGATATTGCATTAGAAGCTCATGCATTCATATGAAAAAATTATTGATTATTAAAGTGTAATATAAGCGGAGACCACATAAATTAATCAGCATATCATAGTTTGTAATACGGTTACATTAATATGGTTACAAAGCAACTCATGCCTATTAGAAAACATAGTTTTTAACTATCAGGAAAACTTAGCGACACATAACGACCGTGCATCATGAAACAAAAACTCTATTGTGTGTGTGTATTGTGTAAAAATATTCAATAAAATAAACGTTGCCATAAAAATAAGTATGTTTTACATATTCTAAAGTAGGTATATCCCGCCAGTCATTTTGAGTTACAACCTGACCTTTTTGCTGACGTTATGCAGTACACAAGCTATCCTTTTATTATTTATATTTTATCTCAGTATATGCAAAAACGCACTGTAATTCCCAAAGTGACCTAATCGGCCACTTTAGGAATTACAGCACGTTTTTGCATTATTAAATGGCCGCCTCTGTTATGTTAGTGAAACCAAAAATTTGTTATTACCTCGGCAAATCTTTATCTATTCAGTAAAACAAAATGTGTTTCAAGTATTTACCATTAATATTTTCATATTGAGTGCATATTTACGGAATGAAACATACAACACTTCAGTTAGAGTAATATTGGAAATTCCAGCAACAATTTTCCCGGAAAATTGTATTGAAAATAATATTGAATGAAACTGTATTCTGAACAGTTCAATTGAGTTACAGCTCTATAATTACGACTCATTCGATGTATCAGAATATTTCAAAAATTCCTTTAACAGCAAACAATGCGGAAATAGTTCTACTTTTTTCATTTTGCTTGGTAATGACTACAGTGAAAATTTTACCGGAAATCAATGAATACTTAACAAAAACCGATTTAAATTCCGTTCCGTTCCGTTTCGTTCCATTTAAATAGTTTTTATATATTTGAGTCTGCCAAAGTGACTCTATTCTGCCTGATGGAAAGCATTTAAGAGCAGAGCAGAATTTAAGAGTAGTGGTCACCATACTCTTTGCGAATGCAGAAAATGTAACAATGCCGCATGGTGACCCACAATACGCGGGCTATTGCAGTGTATCTGCATCGTTGGGCTTCCGGTCTCGCCCTAGCGAACCTAAAATGTGCAATTTTTAACCGGAGAGCCGGTTAAAAATCGCTCACAAATACGCCATGTTTAGTTGTGCCTTTTTGTAATGATATATTAAGTGTGTTCAATGCAATAAATGCAAACTCTTGTAATGTTCACTTATTAAATTTGAATTAAATCGACGATAATCAACATACATAGTATCTTATTATTTAAACACATTAGACTATAGACAATTTAAATAACATAAAAAAAATTATATCTTACTTTTGCTGAACTAAAGCATATCGCTATTAAACAAATTTGCTAAACTTTATTACTAAAACAAATTCTGCACAACGTAATCCGTTCGAAAAGTCTGTAAGCGTGAGACTTAGATATGAAATCTGATTAAAAGTTAGTTGTTTGTGAGACAGCCTTTTCATCCTCTTTAAGGTATAGGGTTTGGGTTCTGAAATTCTCATTGAATCAGTAAAATGCTATAAAAGACACTAAAACCGATTTTCTATAATGCTGCGGTATCACTTCGGTTGAACCTAGGTCGATTTATGCCGTAACGTGGGTTTTCTATGATAGTTATCATAATGTTAAAAAAACTTTTAATGTGTAAAAGAAAAGATTAACAAATTACATTCATGTCTTACTAAAACAAACAATTGAAATGAGCAAATTTATCTCTAAAACAAAATGTACAGGAAAGATCCTTACAAGGCTTATATATGAATAATGCAGTTCAAATCGATCTTATTTGTTCGATCACTTGTCTCTATTTATTCACAAGATACCACTTCATATCGTGAAGATAATAACAAGCAACTTTCATGCAAATGTTAAAATTCATATGTAATCATAGGGAAGGAAAAGTGGAATACGTAATATGTGGTAGAAATGTAAAATGAAAACTACTTCTAGATCTATCTAAATTTTACAAGGTTAAGGTTGCGAAAAAGAACGACGTAAAATGTCGATTATCCATAAATATGTACACTTTAAGACACGACTTATGTATGGATTAAACTGCCGTGCTAATTGTATATACATTAAATGTAGATAAACATCCCATTCACAATAATATATCAAACAATCAGTGTAGTTGTACTTTTCCTTACCTCGGAGGTGATTAATTAAGCGTAATGTGCCTTAAGAAAGTTCAAGTGTTCTTTCTTCTGTAATTATAGGAGAATTTACTGTACACCACTTAATGCAGTTGACATAAAGGAACATATCAGTTGAATGACCATGTACAAATGGTGGCCCTAACACACATTTACCCTTATCATTATGTCCCTATATTTGACAATAAATTCACTTGTACTGAAAAACTTGTAATTTTATCGTGGAAACAATGAACGAAAACAGAAAAATAGTAAATAAAAAGCAAATACTGCCCATGGCAGTGCCACCTAAAATTATATATTTATTGTACCGTTAAAGAAAAAACTACACCTCTACGTTGTCTGTTATATATTATAGTATAGTACATGGTATGTGATTGTCGTCTGTACCGTCAGTATTGCTTAGGGATTGGATCTGAGCGGTCGGATCAAATCCTCTAGTAATACTAAAATACCTTAACTTATTATACAATATACTCTTAGCGAAATATGTAATTTAATATATGATATTGACCTTAATATATGATTAAATTAGAGGGTTAAAATTTTCACAATGTGATGTAATTTCTGTGTTAGACATATTATTTTAAATAAAACCAAAAAGAATAGGAATACATACACATTTAGCAATTTCATATAAAGATAATGGTCTCTAAGTTCAAAGACTATATATATATATATATAGATATATTAACTATATTACAGGCTAATATTCTTAACGCCAATGGGACGCGCCTTTAAATATTTTAAAGCAAAGAAGACTTCTGGATCAATACGTCTTGCTGAGCGCACTCGTTAGTTAGCTGTGGGAGAGTGGGAATCGGCTTATGGATTCAGGCACTTCCATCGCCCAACATAGGTACCTTGTTGGACGATACTACATTCTGCCTGCCTTTTGGGATCGCTACCAGCAGACGATGATGCGGAGGAATTTTTTGACGCATTTTTATTATTTTTTCCTTGTAAAATATTTGATTATGGTTATTGTAATGGTTTATTTGTTAACCAGAATATAAACGAATAAATATTAATTTAGGCTATTGAACAGCAAGGCAAATATACTTAATTACCTTAAAGATATGTTTTTTCTAGAAAAACGAATAACAGGAAGATATATAAGAATATTTTTAAATTTTTATATCATATATCTATACTATCTATGATGTTCTACTGGCCGACTACAGCCACGGCGGCCAGTCTCAACGGAGACCAGCCAAAAACGCAGGAGTTATTATAGTGCCAAAGTGTGTGCGTAAACACAAGTGCACTTTCGGTTCCCTCTCTCTCAAAATCCGATCGGATAGTTAACCGATATGATCGGAGAGAGATCAAGCGCAGAACCGACAGCTCTACGTGCTCTCCGAGGTCCGGGGTTAAGACCCTAACTTCAAACTCCAAGCTGTTATTAAGTATTTATATAATCAGTGAATAGAAAAAGAGGTGCTCATATCCCAGTTGCACTCGGTGGTCAGTACCTGGATGGGCGACCGCTGGTGGCATGTTACCATGACCACCTTCGTGATTCTGAGGTCACGTTAAGTAGTCGGTCCCGGTTGCTATCATAGGATAACTGTCGTGAGCCCCTGTCCAGGGGGGCTTAGCTCCGTGTGGGTCAGCTGTCTCGTGGCGTCGACCAAAATTTTGGACTATGCTGGCAGGCTGCTCATAGGTTTCGTGAGCGCCAGGGTTAAAAAAAAATGCCTCACATCGAGACACACACGAGCCAAGTGCGAAAGCTGTTTTGACTGCAGCGGACTCTATTTCCATTGCGGTCGACCGCGGCACAAGGCGGCAGAGTGCTCTGCGGCCCCTCACTGCCCTGTGTGTACGGCGGGCAATAAGCCTGCCAATCACCAAATGGGACAGGGGGGCTGCAGGCCTCCCCGTGCTTCGGCAGACGTCGGCGGCTAGCCAAGCGACCCTGGCTGCCCCGACACCGTACGTTCGTCGTCGTCGACACCAATGGAGGAGGCTGTAGAGACGATACAGTAATGGACCACAGCTCCAGCCTCCTTGTCTAGACAAACCTCTACCACTGCGCCGCGGCACAGGATCTCTTCCTGCAAAGCATGGCACAGTGGTCGATTGGTGTTGCCGTAGTCGCGGAGCCCTACTACGTCCCTCCCCGTCCAAATTGGATGGGTGACTGGGACGGCTCCGTGGCAGTCGTCGGTTCCGCGGCGGCTCATTCCACGCCCTTGTCGCTTAAAGACAACAGCAATGGATATGT
>PKRV01000902.1:270830-326366 GCA_003709505.1 Hyphantria cunea | reverse complement strand
GGCGACGGACGCCAGGGGCGGGGCCGTAATGGAGTGGGCGGCCTCGGTGGGCCTCTGTCTCCTGAACAGAGGCTCCACCAACACGTGCGTGCGACAGCAGAGCGGGTCGATAGTGGACCTTTTGTTCGCTTTTAATATAAGACTAGTACTGTATTTAATGTAAGGTTTTAATATTACCATTAAAAATAAAGCAAACTTCAGTTGATTCAATTTCTTTATCAACACCAAGTTGAGTTTCCTACAAGCTTAGATATACAGAGAGATTAAATAGCTCATAAATCTCAAACTCCTAATGATTACATTTACGCGGTCTTTTGAAATACCTATGTATCACTGAGCTTCCGGTCTCACCCTAGCCTACCTAACATGACTGAAACTATTATTATCATACTGAAAAGTCTGCTTATCAAGCACAATACTTACTCAAGGTAGCAGAGCCAAGCTGATTTCAGCACGAATGGGTCGGTTCGACCGGGGCGGTAATACCCACAGAAAACCAACCTATGATGACAGCATTCATTTAGTCATTTTAGATTCGCGAGGACAAGACCGGAAGCCCAACGATGCAGATACATTGCAATAGACCGCGTATTGTTACATTGTCTGCATTCGCAAAGAGTATGGTGACCACTACTCTTAAATTTTGCTCACGCTTTCCATCAGGCAGAATAGAGCCGCTNCCCGAGTTCATCCAATCGAGACTTTCATTTCAAAGCGTAATGGATCAGCCTAACTTAATACCTATGAAAAAATATGTGTGCGGTGCGCCAAAAGTAGTTTTCACTTCAATACAACATAATTATGTGATCGAAAAGCTACTTTGTATATTTCAGTTAGAGAAATATCATCATAAAACTGAAAGCAATACCCCCGGGGATAACTCTTTTATTTTTACTACAGAGATAGTAGACATTTTTACGATTCATATATAATGTACGTAACTCTGTACTAGTGGCTATGTGAGTTTTTCTCCATTTCCTGATGTTTGATTTGACAAATAACATACACAAGCTTCGTTATAGATACAGGCGTAAATAATGACATTACCTAATATCACTAACGATCTAAATGTTAACCTACATGCTAATAGACAATCAATTTGCTTCAAGGGTTTAGTTTCGGGGGGTCCAAGATTATAAAAAAACCGTCCAAGTCGGATTCGCGCACCGAAAGACTGAAATCCCCTTTTTAATCAACATTTAAAGGAGTATATTCATGCCCTTTTAAGTGTTGTATTAATATTAAAGAGTCATGAGGTGTAAGGAGCATGAGGTTAGATTACAGAATAAATATTCTATTTTTTTATTTTTATTTTATTATCATCTACTTTTTCTATGAATAACTAGAGAACTGGGTTGCTAGTAACAAAATTAATAACGATTAGCGGAAACTAACCGTACAGTTAAGTCTTAGTTATTCAAGACCCGTCACTCTTAAGCTCGTGAATGAAAGAGTGCGCAGAATGATTTTGTGATCTCCAGACGATGCATCCAAATGCCGATAGTCCAATAAAATAATGTGAACTATAAAAAAATATAAATATTTCTAATTAATATTACATATATTAAAGAGGCTATAGAATGGAACAAAGCACGAAAGTATTCGTAAGAGCTGGGTGCATATCGCCTGATGGTAAGTGATTACCGCTGTCCATGGACACCTGCAACACCAGAATAGTCACAAGTGCATTGCCGGCCTTGTGAGAAGGCGTTCGCTCTTTTCTCAGAGGTTTGAAGGTCGTATTGGTCCGGGAACACCGTAGGCGACAGTTTTATCCACAGTTTTGTTGTGCGAAACAGAAAGTTTCCAGAAAAGCGCATAGTTAAAGACTACCAATCATCTAAATGATGATGAAACGAGATGAGATGAGGATGAAACTGTTGTCGCTTTTATTCCAGACTTTTTTCAAAACGTGCGATAATATCCTGCTAAACAATTAACCCATTCAGAGTCATGTCTATTAGTTTTAATTCTCGAGAATCATTATGAATCATCTAGAATGCAGATTTAAAGAAGCCTCCCGAACAAGCTGGTTTCCAAAAAAGCTTGAATACCATAGATCACATGCCAACAGGTTCTGCTTCGTGTGCCGCATAAACAGTTAAACTTTCGCAAAAATCATGTAGGACAGAAATGTTTCTCTTTAAAAGTTTAAAAAAAATCCACGACAGGGTATGTCTATCTTTTAAGGAGGACTCACTATAACCTTTTTTTATGGGAAACAAATTTGCCGTCGCGAAATAACTGCACACTATGTGCAATATAAGACGCAGACAGCTACGTGTGCCAGCTAGTAGATAATATACTAAAGTCGTCGCAGACATCAAATCGAGGTACAACGAAGCTCATAAGCGCTGACTTTATTATCACGTATACGTTGAGGCTATCCAGCTTGTTGACAATATGGATGTTACAATGACACTTAAAAGGATAAAACCCTTTACGTTAGTTAAGTGATAGTGCGAAGTGCACAAAATACCAAGAACACACGAACAAACTGTTTTCAATTAATTAAACGAAATTACAATATTATCGTAGTTTTGTTATATTAATTCAGGTTGCAGCAAATTTACTCATTTGCTCGTAGCCTAGATCATGATAGAAATTTCCAACTGTATTAATATGGCATTTATAAAAAAAGAAAATGTAGTCTAAGTAGAGTAGCAAAAACCATGAAATAACCCTGGCTGCTGTCTTTATAGTAAAAATAAAAGAGTTACCCCTTGGGGGTATTCCTCTTGGTTTAAATTATTTAACTAGCTGAAACATAATAAGCAACTTTTCAACCACATATTTGGATATAGGAATACCACTATATATATACAATATATTTCAAATTTATGGTTTTAGACTATGTCTTTGTAGAAAAACAAATAATAGGAAAGTATATAAAACTTTTTTTAAACTTTTTTGTTTTACTGACTATCGATCACAATTCTAATATCGATCATCCTATAACTTGTTCTATTAAATTAAAATAACAAGACTTATTTAAATAAAAACTACAATATTCAAATTCTAAAATATATTTACTGATCTTGTAAAAGTCCTATTTTTATTAAGAATTCTGTTTTAAAAATTGTTTACTTCATAACTTGTTTGCCTTTTCTTTAATCATGATAACGCAGTGTTTGTACTTACTGTTGATGACTTAATGAGAATATTTATAACTTTATTCATCTGTCACGTAAAGAAACAATTGATGACTTAATGAGAATATTTATGACTTTATTCATCTGTCACGTAAAGAAACAATGTGACCTGCATGCATGCGCTTGTCTTGTCTGAATACATAGGGACCATATATGTATGGGATAGGACTACCTATCCGATGAAGTACGTATGGTGAATACACCACGTTATTTCCTGCAATATTCTAGTACGTTTATTGTTTTATTGTATTATTTAGTAATTGATTTGTGATGGAGTTAATAAAAACTGCGAAAAGTAAAGGAGATAGCACGCCGCTCTGAGGTACACCTGCAGATGTTGTGCGCCAAGAGGAGTGAACATTTTCAATATAAGTACACTGCTGGCGACCATACAGGTAGCTACGAAACCAGTAAATTGCCGATGGAGATATGTTAAGAGAGCACAGTGAGCACAGTTATGCGAGTTCAGAGGCGATAAATAAATTTTGTATGGAAAAACTTAAATTTTTAAAACTATTAAGTAAAAAAAGTCATAGAACAAATGTTATTGGGATTGATGTAGTGAAGCTGCCTGCAAGAGGCGATGCGCTAATTAAAAGTAATCCTGTGTAAAGATTATTCTCTATTGACTGCTATTTAAGTAGTCTCTATTGACTGCTACAGCTCTATTGAGAATGTATGGCGAAATTAAATATCTTCTAAACTTCTTTTAAGACATCCTTTCAACTGTCTTCGGGAGGTTTGTCGTGATTCCGTCTTCTCTTGATATTTAGTACTTGAGCTGTTTGAGAGCTTTTAGTTCGGTTCGGTGCGCGCATCCGACTCCTACTTGGCCGATTTTTTTCTATTATCTTGAACCCCCGAAAGTAAAACCTACATACGCCCGTGAAGCAAATTGATTATCTATTAGCGTGTAGCATTTAGATCGTTAGTGATATTAGGTAATGTCATTATTTACCTCATGTATCTATAACGAAGCTTTTGTGTTATTTATCGAATCAAACATCGGGAAATGGAGAAAAACTCACATAGCTACTAGTGCAGAGTTACGTATATTATATATGAATCGTAAAAATGTCTGCTATCTCCGTAGTGAAAATGAAAGAGTTATTCCCGGGGATATTGCTTTCAGTTTTATGATGATATTTCTTTAACTGAAAAATACAAAATAGCTTTTCAATCACATAATTAGGTTTTATTGAAGTGAAAACTTCTTTTGGCGTACCTCACACATTTTTTTTCATAGGTATTCAGTTAGGCTGATCCGTCACGCTTTGAGATGAAAGGCTCGATCGGATAAACTTGGGACCGCCTAGTATTTTTCATCATAATACTGTAGCAATGTTTTTGATGGTTAATTTAGTTAGTTTTCTGTAGGGTGGTAATAGTAGCGTGTTTATTGTTTTGCTACTTAGTCAGTACTTGTAGTATTTTAAATAATTTTGCCTACTTTATAAAGAAAAATACATGCAACTTTGCAACATGTGGCTGCAACAAAAAGTTTCTGTGTAGAATTGGGAATTAATCCTAATTATTTTTGATTTGGTAAGCATAAGCGACTGCAGATTAAGAGTTCTCGGGTTCGAATCCCGGGCCGGACACTTGTTGGGATTTTCATAGAAAAAATTCTCAATACTAGCCTGGAGTATGGAATATGGCAGTGATGCCTCGGAGAGCATGTTAAGCCGTCGGTCCCGGTTGTCATGGACATCTCACAGTCAGTGCCCTCAAATATGCTGACAACGAGTTCAATCTTTAAATTCAGTTCACCCTCAGGGTTACGGAGGTACGATAGCAGACGCTCCGTATAAAAACTGATATTCAGGTAAAACCGGTTGAACTAGTAGCCTGTCCCAAATCTTGGGAATAATAAAGGCTAGGAAGATGATGATGATGATGATGATGATATTTTTGATTTCACAGCTTATAGGTCATAACTAAATATATCCTGAAAAAATATTTCTTGTACCCACTAAAATTAAAAATAATATTAAACAGTTATCATCAACGCCTTTATATCGCCTTACATGGGGGAATTGCGTCTTGTTTAAACGCCTTCTTTGCTGTTACATCAAGCTTAATCAATATACTAACAGTCATCAATATTTCTTTATCTGATATTCAGAATGGATAAATCAAAGGACACAAATATACTTCATAATTAAAAACTAAAATAACAGACGGAAATAGTGAATTCTATTTTCTAGCTATGATATTAAGAACTTGAAACATATATACTAATATTATAAATGTGAAAGTTTGTGAGAATGTTTATTACTCTTTCACGCAAAAACTACTGAACAGATTTGGATAAAACTTTACAATAATATAGCTGATACATCAGAATAATAAATAAGCTACTATTTGCCGCGACAGCCGACATATACGTGGGCGGAGCCGCGGTCATAAACTAGTCTGTATTAATATCATAAATGTGGAAGTTTGTGAGGATGTTTGTCACTCTTTCACGCAAAAACTATAGAACGTACTTGGATGAAACTTTACAGTAATATAGCTTATACATCAGAACAACACATAGGCTACTATTTGCTGCAATAACCGACATATACGTGGGCGGAGCTGTGGGCATAAATTAGTATTTCATAAAATACGTACTTTACAATATTAAAAATAAATGTACTTGTTTCCAAAGTTATTAAAAGGAAATTATTTTCATAACTTTGGAAGTATTGCCATGAAGTAAGGTAAGTTTCTTTTTATATCAGTACAGTAAAGAATGATGTTGAAACAGTTGCAATGAAAGGCTTCCTCCCAGGTTTCCTTTGAAGGCGGAAATATAAAAATAAACCAACAGTCGACTCAAGAGGAAATTCATTTCTAGTTATTTCTTCAACAGCTCAATTACAATTTTATACTTACACCTCATATATATTTCCAATGCAATCATTTTCTTTACTCTTTTTTTATTTTATATGTTTTATGTCAAGTATATTTATACTTATATACTTATATATATAAGTATGAATATACATATATATATATACAGTGAACTATACAAGTCAATAGATTTTTTATTATTGCTCAAAAATTGCAAATAAATACAATCCCTGCATTTAGCTGTATCGATATCTTCCGATGTTAAATACGCTTATGCTCATGCAAGAAATTGCATGTTTGTTTGCAGGTGTGTGTTTTAGGGAGATGACTAAAAATCCAAAACTATTATTAATAAATTAAATTATGCTGTACGTAGTATAGAAAATATGCTACGATAATTATAGGTCTTCTATTCACTATGAAATTATTTTTCATAGTTAATTGGCATTACAGTAACTTTATGCTTTCACATGATTTACCTAATAGTATCTAATAGTTTTTAAAAATAGTGAAATATTTTAATACTTGATAGACCTTGTTTTGTAATTGTTTTTTTTTCCAATATGTAAACATTCAGTAACTATGTGTTCGCGACTCCATACACCACCTGAATTAATATCTGCATCAATACATACATCATATTATACATCTTTGATGGAAATTAGAAACAGACAGAGGAAGCATTAATACAATTGATGGAATTTAATTCCAACATGGTTATGTTGGAATATATTTGCTTCATAGACATATTCGAACGAGCTTCCATACAGCGGGTTGGACGCTCGTGGGAACAGTGGCTACGGCTTCGCACGACGCGGCTTATATACCGTTAAAGTACGGTAGTGTGCGTGAACTTTCAACCCTGCCTCCCTTCCCACCTCTCCGTGCCCACCTCCGGACGTCTACCTATCTTACTGTATCTACATACTTTGAATAACATTCACTATAAGCTCTCAGCTTGGGTGGTTGATTAATGATGGACGTTTATTCAAATCATATTTAGTGAGTTAACGCTGAAAATTATGATCATTATATAAAATAAATATTAAATTCAATATTTGTTGCTTCATATTTTGAAAGATGATACATCTGATTGATACACATGATTCATCTGGTTATTAGGAAATTTTGTTTACACGTTACCAAGGATACATAATTAAACTTCCTGTACCTTTTAAGCCGAAAAATGACCAGAACGCAAAATAAAGCTAGTGGTAGGTTCGTTTTTTGTTTTTGCAAAAGACGGTCCCCATTTCATGTCATCCACATTTTTTTATATTTTTTATCATTAATTCCATCACGACGAAGACTTGAAGACTCGAAGACTTAGAATTGAAGACTTGAAATACTTGACATTGGCAGAAATAGCTGATCCGGCTGATTACCATATCATCAAAAGAAGAAGAAGAAGCTAGTGGTTAAAAAAGATTGTCACTTGACAAATGTGAAGTGACTCTTTGAATTTTCTTACTTTAAACGAGTTGCATATCAATATTCTCTATTTGATTTTTCTGCAACAATAAATTTTAGTGTTAGGAGGCACTGCCAGGCAACATAACTGCCTGGGTGGCGCAGTGGTAGCGTACGCAACTGATGTCCATGAGGTCTCGGGCTCGAATCCTGGGTCAGACCAAATGTTTGTATGATCTGCAAATATTTGTTTCGGAGTTTGGGTGTTTTCTATTTATAATACGTATATATTTACAAAAAAAAGTATTTATGTATTCAGTTATGTTATCAGTTGTCTATTACCCATAATGCAACCTCTACTTAGTTTGAGACTAGATGGCGTTGTGTTAGATGTCCGAAATATTATTATTATTGTTGTTATACAAATATCTTGATGAATGACCAAACAGCTTTTATTTAACAACATACCTACCATGTAACAGTATCCAATATTCTGCCAAAGTGTTTAATAAGTATTAATGTAAATGAAAATAACAAAAGCTCAACAATTATTATATGTACGTTGGCTAAAACTTAAAAGTCTTATAGAATCTTTATCAGCTATATATTATATTTAGTTCTAGCTATTGCACGTGGTTTCGTTGTTCGTAGTGGCTTCTTCGTTGACAGCCGTAAATCCCATATCCTCTTGGCTGATATTGCAAAAAAAGCTTTTTAGTAATTTCTATAAAATTTAAGAAAGTACGCTACGGCTTTGGCCCTACGCCGATTAAGCAGTCAGTTAAGGACAATAGTTTTAAATGTAGGATTAATAAAGATTTATTTAACGCGTGTGTTGGTGGTTTTGGTACCGAGGTGGCTGGCTGGCTCAGATTTGCTGTGGGAGTGAACATGACGGTGGCTTCTTCCAATCACGTCAAGGTCACTACTGAGAGAGGATCCTCCAACTAGGCGAGGTGATCCTGCCTCCATCTCCCAACGGTTTATGTTGGAAAGTTGTAAATATGTTAAATGTATGGCAAAACGAAAAAATAAAAAAGTACAAAAAAAAGAAAAAAGTATATTTGAGGTAGGATCACCCTTATCAATTAATAGGGGTAAAAGATAGTATTTGGCCGATTCTCAACCTACCCAAAACGCAAACAAAATTAATAAAAATCGGTCCAGCTGTATCGGAGGAGTTTGGTAACAAATTGAGAGAATGAAAGTGAATTTTATATATTAGACTAGCTACCCGACGAGGCCTGTGGTGTTATCCGCGTATTATTATTGTACCTTTACAATTTAGATTCCGTGTTTCTATCATTTATTAAATACGCTTCAATTAAGTCCAAAGGTTTGCGATTTAAAGACATTTTTAACAAGAAGTACATAAGTTACAACTAACAATCTAGAATTTTCTCAGCACAAACATAAGAATGACCTAAATCGAATTCGAAGTTTGAAATTATAACTTTTTTTAACTTACCTAGTTTTCAGCAAGTATTGTATATAGCGAATAATGGCGCTTCTATCCATGGCAAAGAGTTGGGCTAATTTAGAGGTTTTACTCTATTTTTGGAATGTATGAGAAAAGTTTTGTGCGATTTCTGACATTTCTAGTAGTCAAACTTCAGTCGGTCCAGACTTTTGATCCTTATAAAAAACAGGATCAATTGGCACCTAAAAAAGGTTTTGTTTAACGTGACCATTTTTTTATATATATAGAATATCTTAAAAATTTATGAATAGCCTCCTAAAAGCATTTTCTGGTAACTATGGGGGTTAAGGTACCTGCCCTTACTGTCCCGTCTCAAAAATTCATTCTGTAAACATACATATTATGCATTTAGTAAAAAGCGGCAGATACTCCGATTCTATTTATTTATATAGATTATAAAGCCAAATAGTGTTTTTGTTTGATTGGTTGAACGCGCTAATTTCAGAAAATACAAGTCCGATTTTAAATACTATTTCACTGTTAGTTGGCCCATTTATTGAGAAAGATTATCGAATATATATAAAATATATCATCAGGTTGCATACAAGCGGAGTATCAACAAAATGTGTTACAAGAACGGGAGAAGTTTTTTTCCTTTGAAAGCTTCTGTAGCATGAGCTGTGTAGATCTGTAGACAATTAAAGTTTTGTTAGACTGTTAAATAAAATGGGTAGGAATTGATCCCCTTTAAACGTACTACAAAGTCCGCAACAGCATATTCTAGAATTTACTCATTATAATCTTTTTTTATTGTCAACTAATTATTTTACATTTTGTGAAATAGCCCGTGTGAGTGGCGCTCATAGCCCAGTTGCACTCGGTGATTAGAAACAATCATCGAGGGTAAGCAACGATGGCGCGGTCAGTACCTGGATGGGTGACCGCTGGTGGCATGTTACCATGAGCGTCTTCGTGATTCGGAGGTCACGTTAAGCAGTCGGTCCCGGTTGTTATCATACGATAACAGTCGTGAAGCTTAGTTGGAGGCCTTCGGGCAGCTTGAAAACATCCAACGGCAAGAATAACGTAGCCACAACCTATTCTTGCCTGTCCCCAACCCGCACTTGACCAGCGTGGGGACATATGGCCTTAACCCTCTCCTTAGAGGAGACCCGAGCCTAGCAGTGGGACATTATGGGTTGTAGTAAAAATAGCCCGATATTGGCAATATGAAACGCAGATGAGGTTTCGTCATTCAGTAAAAGAAATTCATTCAAAAGTGAGACTTAGGTCCAAGAGTTGATTGTTAGAAACCGTTAATGGTGGACATATTTATTTAACTATTATATTCAGTGAAGGATAATTTCGTTTCAAAGTTCAATTAATGAAATATTTAATATTATTATTATATTTCATTAATTGAACTTTGAAACGAAATCATCCTTCACTGAATATAATAGTTATCGACAGATTTTTTTTTAAAAAGTAACATACTTTACTGTATCTGCTTAAATCAACTTTTTTTATTTTAGTTAGGAAAAATATTAAATTTTAAACAGGACTGCCTTTTAAAATTTGTTATTGTTTATAAATTGAAAATTTTTCGCACAAAGTTTAAAACCATATTAGTACAGCAAATATGATAGGTCTAATGTCCTTTTTTATTTTCGAGTGTCTAAAATTCTACAATAATTTTGGAGCACATCCGCTATAATGCCATGCCTACTCTCTGTAAAATGAGCAGTGTGAATATAAAATATAAAATGAAGATATCTGGCAACTGCTCTTTGTCATTGTATACTTTGTGCGGCACATTGCGGTTCGCCCGCACATTATGCCGTGTGATATTAAAAGGCTATGGCTTTACACCACTTAGGGCGTAGAAGGGGGCTCCATAAATTTATCGGTCTTGAAATATTAAAGTCAAAATATATACGTTGTTGAGTAATTTTTTTTCTATAACGCATCACTGTGTAGATTAAAATTAAGTAAGTAATTACACACTAACAATATATGAAATAATGACCTACAAAATCGACCGACTTGACCAACACGAAAGCACACTGTTTATATTGCAGTGATTTCTTGGTAAAATAGGTGAATCGAAACATTTAATAATCTTAATGGGTTTTCGTTAGCTTTTCGATTTATTTGGAATGCTTAAATACACAAATCGTATATCATAATGTAACTACTTAGCTAAATAGCTAACACTGGATCTAGCAAATTTGTAATTTGAATCTACTATATTGTAATAACTTCCTCATTGCTATGTATATCAATAAAGAGATATAGAGATAATATAGCAATTTAGATAATTTTGATTGTGACAGGTTAGTAAAGTCAATTTGCATTCAGAATTAGACCGGCACTTCATCAACCCTGTGGTTGCTAGGTGATAACTTTTGTTGCATTGTTTAGCCTTTTATAATAAAATATAAAGTGCAAAGAGCATGTACAACATTCAATTGAAACCAAGTGTTTTATCGGCTCCGTTTTGTCTGATCGTGTTTGCTGAGTATTGTTTTGACTTTGATGAGATTTTTTTTCCTGTTTTTCCTTATAGCAGTAACTACATTTCTCGGAGTTATGTTTTTTCTTTACTGTAGTTTTAATTAATTTCATGTTGTCTACATATTTACTATTTAAACATGTTGTTTTCAAAAGAAGTAGCTGCTCCCCTTATCTGAAACATTTTTCATTTAAGCTCGGCTCATTTTAGGGATGGCACGAAAGATCCACGATGAATGGACTATTTAATCAGGAGTTCCTGAGCATAGTACGTTCAATCATGCAAACAAAGATACTATTAGTTAAATATAGTATATATATAAGTAATCAAAAGTATGTACACAGGTTATTCAGAAGTATAATGCTTTTATTCAAACGCCATACCTGGGCAAGCAATCAAGGTAGTTAGGGTGCACGAGTCATAATTAACTTGATTACCAACTTGCTTAGCAGGCATGCAGAAAAGTCATAATGGTCATATGAGTTGATAAATTACGAAGTTTCCATAAACTATGCATTATGCATTAGTTTACTGACCACTAGTTCCGTCGTACCTGCAGAGTACGTATGCTATTTCATTCGAGAAAAAGGCCTCACCTATTTTATATAAGTGTATACTAGTCGAAGTAAGCATTGCAAAACTATGCAAAACAATGTAAAGCTAACACAATATCTAAGTTTTGGATAGATATAGTACTAAAAAATTAAAATATATTTATTAATGTATTAACATTGTTATTTTTTCTTTTTTATTGTTATTATTTACTATTAATTAATTCTTATACTTGTATATCTTACATATTTTGAAACCAAAACCGTGGGCGAGTGAATATTTATCACATTTAACTGGCCTTAGATGAGCTTATCTAAGCTCATCTAAGACCTAAGGCTAGGATGGACAACTAGTAAACATCTTTCGATTTCTACTAGTTGTCCATCAAATACTAGTCAATTCGATACGATTACTTGCATGCTCGTCAATTTTGTTCCTAATGACTTTTCCTTGTAATTAATTTAAAATTTATCCGTTTCAGTATCTTTATTTCGATATTGTATTGATTTGAACGTTTATAAAGCTAAAACATATATATAGACATACTAGCTGACTCACACAACAAGTTACGCGAAATTTTATGTTCGGCTCCTATTGGTCTAAGTGTGATCTTTACTATCAGCAAAATACACATTTAAAATTAAGAATAAAATTAAGAATTACTTAGCATGAGCATTGCCAAGCCAACTGTTAATTTATTATCTATATTAAATGTATTTATGTTATCAATGTATTCTAAGCAATGATCATAACGAAAGATAAATTATGTCATTTTAATTTCTTCAAATACGTGAAATAAATTAGAGTCCCTCATTTGAGGAGATGCATCTCACACAAGTCTGATTTAAGAGTTTGAGTCTATGTTATGGAAACCAATTATCTATAAACATATAAATATATCTCTAAACACAAAAATATTGCACATGGGCTCAAAAATAAAAACCAGAATCATATCTATTATGATTCTGTCTATTTTATAATTATTTGTTTTGGGTGAAAGTCGACCCACAAAAATGAAGAAAACCACAGTCGCAATCTATCTATCTAATATAGTCTGCTATTTGTCAAATAACGGCTTTAGTCCAATATCGAAATACCTTGGTTCATCAGAGAATGGTCACTTAAAATAACCCTAGTTAAATTATGTTCGATGGAGCTAATTGGGTGATCACAATGCATTTATTTTAGCACCAGCTTCATTGTTGTCGCATTCGGCAAATAATCCACAAGACAGCTAAACATTTCATCACATGTTCCTTCTAACATCTCCTCACTTATATGCTGTCCAAATGACTACAGGTGAAGGGAAAGAGGTAGTAACCCTCGATTTTTCGTCCTTGTCACATAATTTTTGTACAGTGTTCTGGAATATTGGAATAGAAGAGATATTGAAATTGTATGGAACCGATGCCGTGTAAAAATAGTGCGAAACAAATTGTTTTTTTTTTATTTCCCGCAGCAGTAGGAGGGGGGCATGGTCGCAAAACTGCAAACAGGCCGCAATACATAAGAAGTGTCACGATAGACGGGGGGGGGGAAGCGCAGGCTTCCCCCAGGATCGAGTCTAGATAGTCACGGCGTCGAACCTGAAATAACATAGTCCGGGTCTTCCTCAGAGCAGGGCGCCTGAGACCCGGCGCCGGGATGGCCTCGGAGATCCGAAGTAATTTTCTACCTCGTCAGCAAAAAGAAACAAAAAAGGACATATTGTTATAGGGCGTGATCGTTTTCTGTTTCCTGTATAATCGTTACTAATATCGTATATCGACAAAAACCGGGTTCTTTGGTAACCCATAATGACACGTGAATATAGAAGACATGGTTGGTATTACTATAAAAAAATGTTTACTTATTATTTCATTATTTTTGTACGAAGTTGTCCAAGTACGTGCATTTTACAAAAAAAACATTTAAATTTCCTGAAGCTTTCCTTTAAAGTTCATCACGGAAAATATTCCAATGATTTTTTTTCTGATTTTCAGTATCTATTTTAACTAATAAATTCGCTTTATAATTGAAAAAACCAAAAGGTTTCATTTTTCTTGCACTAGCTATTAACAAGATAAGTCGAGGACAGACGTGCGGATGGATAGGCAGACATGTCGAAACTTTAAGAGTTTCAAGACGTGAACTACAGAACCCTAAAAAATAACCAAGGTTACTCAATGATAACGTAGCTCTTCATTTATGAAATATTCTTTTAATATCAGTTTATTGATTTCAAAATTCAAACCTAGAAAAATAAATAAAGATGATTCATGTGCCCTTAAAACCTACCTATAGATGTTCCGTGACGCGTGAATCTAAAATCTTGTAAACAACTGCAACATAGCACAAAAGGCTATGTACGTTTTAAAAACCCAACCCTCGTGTTAATGTTATGATAATAATATTCTTTTATATTTATATTATCTTCCTAGTGCATTAGGTGATAATTTTTAGACATTTATACACCAAGGTAACTTTGTAGGTAAAATGTCGCCGCCATAACATTGAAAATCAGCTGTCAACAAGGCTTCTGTTATAAACTCATATTACAGTGGTCCAATAATAAAGCTAATTAGTTTTGAAAGTCTTTATTATTAAGTTTTATTGGCAAAGGTCAGATTATAAAGCTTGTCATTTGAATACCTTCAACATAATATCAATTACCTGGCCATTGTTATATGATAGACTTTTCCAAGAGAATTTTCCAGTTTTTTTTATTTGATAAACCTTTTTGATTTCGTGCATAGGTGATATACTATTATATAAATTAAAATAATAGTGTACATCTTCGTAAGCAATGATTGATTAAGTACACTGTGTCCTCACTTCTATTCATTCCATGGGCGTAGTAAAATTGTTCTTTTTCCGTGGGAGAGCTACGCTTCGACGTGAATGTGCCGGCTCCACGAGAGAGATGCTAAGGCCTCACAGAAAACCGGTGTGAAACAGCGCTAACGCTGTGTCCCACCGAGTGAGTGAGGATACCGGAAATCCATCCCTCGTCCCCCTAATATGGCGCAGTTGGACATGTGGCGACTTCCAGATACAGCGCAACAGAAACATACTACAGCGCCTAACGCAGATACGAAGAAACTACCAATCCTACATCGCGCAATAGGAGTTCTCGCGCCGATAAGCGTATATTCAACATCTCAACAACAACCGTTGGGCAGTAGCCCGCCAGGCATGATCATCTCGCCTGGTTGGAGGATCCTTCCTTTGGGTTGGAGGGACATGATATCAGTTCCTTTACAGACACATGTTACCCAAGGAAGGTACCAATTACGCTAGCGATGGAGATTCTCTCTCAGGACGTTCGCGCTCTGGATACAACGCGTCTCAGGGTGTCCAGGCTGCCTCTCGTACTCTGGGGGAGGGAGGGGGTCGAAATTCAGCTATTACATGCACGGGGTAAGAGCAGTAACACCATGGCATCCCTACATTGCACGTCTACTTTTGCAACATCAGGGTATTACGTAGTAATCTTTATGCTGTCTACCACCACTTCAAGACTGTAATTCCAGCCTTGCTCTATTTGACCGAGACGCAGACATCGTTTCTAGTGGACACATCCTGCCTCACTTATCCCCTTATACGCATTAATAATATTATTAATCTTGTATAATCGTATGCAATATACCGGAAATCGTGCGATTATATATTCAATTAATCTAGTTCTAAATCAATTTACTGAATATGTACCTAATTGAATAATCACTTGTCTAATGCAGTTGAACACACAGCTTTAACACATGAAATACTCATTCCAATATAATAAAAGGTATTTTGCGAATCGTATTATTCTGACAGTATTCTTTGCTCAAGGCTATTCCTATTGGACGTGTGACGATGAATGACGCTGAAAGGGACGCTGAGGCTAAAACATTGTAATAAAACCTTTTGAAGCAGTGGGATAATGACTCAATCGCAGTTTTGTCATCTTAAATAGAATCAATATAAAAATGCACAAGTTTCATTGGAAACATTTCGCATGACTTCAAACACAGATTTTTCCAAGCCGGTAATCCTAAGAGACAAAGTATATCTTTAGATTGCCTCAGTGAGAATTTCTTCTTTTTTATTTTCTTTATGATTTTTTAGTTGATGTATTTTTGTGTATTTGTCTTTATGAGTTATAATATCATTTGGTTTTATAACGAAACAAAATTCAATCGTCCTGTCTAGACATCATTTGCATCATTTACTATAAAAGCAATGGACGAAAATTATAAAATATTCCAGTTCTTTTTTTTTTATTTTACTCTTAAAAACTGTTGATGATAACAACAACAGTTTTTAAGAGTACTGGGCATAGGCCTCTTCTAACAGAGGAGATGGAAGGTGATTGATGAAATTCTACTCCAAGTCCTGACTGTCCTGATTTGCTCGTTAGAGAAATGTAGAAGAAAAAATTAAAATAATTCTGAGTTTTATTTGAATTTCTAATCAACTTAAATAATAAAATAACACCAAAGCAACTTTGTACATTGTTAAAGTTTTTCTTTCGGTGTATTGGTTAGCTGGAAAAGTAATTAGACCTTATATATCTATGCTTTTAACAACCCTACAAAGTGGTCCAAAGACCTGATGAACATCACAGGAAGCTTTTGGATGCAGGCATCATAATACCAGTTATCGTGGAGAGACTAGTATGAGTCCTATGTCCAGTAGTGGACGTTCTTCGGCTGAGATACACTATGAGATACACTATCATAGAATAATATCACATATTACTCTTAACCTATAAGACTATTTTATGCAAATTTGTTGTGCTATTATAGATACAATGCACCTTGGCTCGGAAACATAATTGATGGTGTGTGTTACGAAATTTGTGTATTTATGACATTATGTGTTTATTTATATATATGTATGTAAACATGTTTGTATGTATATATTTATATTATATGTGTTTATTGTAGATACATTTATTAAGTTTATATATTAATCATTACTTAGATTATTTCTTACTCAGGTACATCTTAGACTATCCAAAATCAAATTACCTAACATCCGTACAAAGGTTGTTTGGAAGAGATCACCATGAGCGATAAGACCGCCTATTGTTAATGTAAATGTAATTTTTAATCTAGTTATTTCAGAAATAAAATTAATAATTTTAATTTATGTCATTCAAAACAAAAAAATAAAGTAGTACTGTGCATGTACCTATAACCTACACTTACTTGACAAATGTTAGCATAGAATAGACATGGGTATTTCAACGATAGAAATAAACACTACAATTATTCGGAAACTCATGACGCGTTTTGCTCGAACGATTCTCAGTTAACAATGAAAATTTTCCATTCATCTCTCATAACTTCTAGAGCCACCGTGGCGTGGCGTTGAGAAGCATGCATTTACTTTTTCATTTTAAAGTATCCGATGACCGAACAGTGGTCGGTATTTTATTTTAAGTATTTTTTTTTAAATGAATCCTATTTAGATCGATATATCGCCCTCGAAACGTCATGTACACTGAATTTTAATGAAAATCATTGAAACCGTTACCGAGATTCAGATTTGACGTAAATTGCTCTTTTAAAGGCCTAAGATTAGCTATCTTTAAGTTAGTTTTATCTTAACTACGTGAGTTACTACACTCAAATATTAGTATTGATTTTTTAGGAAAAAAAAATCATAACTAATTATCAAATTAGGATGACATTTTTCCTTATAAAATAACATAAACTTTTAATAGAAAACAATTATTATATGACTTCCTCACTCATTTGTAAAGAAGTAACTTTGTATCCTTAAACGACCATGATTTATTGTCAAGCTTACCAAAACGTTGTGACAGTAAAATGTGTCACAAGGTAATTAGAAAAGCGATATAAATTAGACAGACGAAATAAATTCTAATAAAACTTTTTGCCACTCATTTTTGTAGAATAATATTCATATTGCACAGATTATGACAATTTTGGAATTAAATGCCGACTTTACCATAAGTTTTATTTTGAGACTTGTTTAATAAAGGTTTTTAGAAAACTATTGTATTTATTACATAATTAAAATTTAATTGGTTATCAATAGAGTGAAAGGGATGAAGAAATGTATTAAAAATCAATTTAATTTTGAAAATAGTCATGACAATTTTGCGATAGGCAAGCTAGCATACATGTGTTAAATAATTAATACAATTTAAAAAAAATAATTTTGATCTGGTTATCAGATGAGTGTAAGTCAACATTCACTGACTCTTGTACTATTACGCTCATAAAAAAACAGAAACAATGTACTTTATTTTTGTAAGTAATCTCAATAAAAAATTTAAGTAACTTATTGAAAAATAAACGCATATACATACATGTATAAATCTAATAATGAAATACATAACTTAAAGTAAAATAGAAATTAGAGTTCTCATCCAAAAAATCGAAACACTCGATTATTTGGATGAGAACTCTAGTTTCTAACAGTTCTTATAGTGAAGCACCAAATATTTAAATTACTTTATCTGTTTGTCAACAGGGAAACCTCCAGATCTTCTGGCTTTCGGAATCTCTCTTCTGATGACATTGGTGCTCGTGGCTGGTGTCCGCAAGTCACTCTTCTTCAACAACGTCCTTAACGCCATCAATCTAAGTGTTTGGGTCTTCATTATGACTGCAGGTCTGTTCTACGTTGATACTGACAACTGGACCGAACATAAGGGGTTCTTACCTTACGGATGGAGCGGTGTAAGTAATAAAATTTTACAATCAAATAATTTAAATAGATATATTTTTTTCAAACAGATGAACTACTTGATCATCTAGAAATTACCGTGTAAAGCTTGACAACTACATTCTACAGTAACTAAAAAATATTACTTTTAGAATCATCAACAATCCATAATGTCCCACAGCTGGGTTTGGGTCTCCTCTCAGGAGAGGGTTAAGGTTATAAAATTTTACAATCAAATAATTTAAATAGATATATTTTTTTCAAACAGACGAAATACTTGATCATCTAGAAATTACCGTGTAAAGCTTGACAACTACATTCTACAGCAACTAAAAAATATTACTTTTAGCATCATCAACAATCCATAATGTCCCACAACTGGGTTTGAGTCTCCTCTCAGGAGAGGGTTAAGGTCATTGTATTAAGTTACCTAGTCCCGTTTTCTCCTACACGACAATGTTGTATGTTCCTGATCAATCAAGTTTAATATTTTAAAACTAAAAACACACAAATTCATCGGTTAAAATAATAATATACCTACGCCTGGCCGAGTATATAGTGGGCCAAAACTCTGAAGAAGCCTCTGCCCAGCAGACTGTTTAAGGCTGTTGATGATAATCGTGATTATGACGTTTATTATAAGTTGTAATTGAGTACAACAGTTGTGTGACTTTTTTTCAATATTAACTAGAATAGTTAATACTTTAGTTGCTGAAATTTTATTGTTATCCTTTAAAAAGTATCAGACCAAACGAAATTCGATCGTACACAAATAACAAGACAAAATCATTGCCATGCGGTTAGATAAACACCAGATTCACCGAACTCACTTAAATTCATTTCAATCGTATTTACAAGAATATTTTACTTATTCATTGGTCAAATATTATTTAGATATAAAAGTATCGCTTCGACTATTGCCTACTACTTAAAAACTTCCAAGACGTTGTTTTCTAAATAATATAAAAAATAGTTATGACAGAATAAATTTAAATACACTGAATATAAACATTTGTGACTCAGAAATAATTATAACTTATTGGAACTACGCGGTCTGCGTCATTTCCAAATAAATTCGTTGTCTGTAAAGTAGATCCGTCATAAGAAAACATTGAGACAAGATAAAAATTATGCGTCACCAGCCGAACATCTAGGTCGATCACTTCTCTGTATCGCTTGATCCGCACTCTTGCTTACACGCTCGGGTCCGGCGGAACGTGATAATGGGTCATGCTTTTCGTGCGTGTAACTGGCGTTTATCGATCTATAAGACGTTATCATGTCAAAAAGAATAGTTGGTTTCCACACGTAAAATAAATGGCTTTATATTTCGCAAAGACCTTAGCGTATCCTTAGACCTTAGACAAGCCTTAGAACCTTATGCGAGATCTACGTAAAAAAATACACTTCGACTTGAAAACTTTCTTCGTTTTTGTCGTCGTCGTTTAAAAATTTTATATATATCGAAGAAAAATGTTACTTTTACGCTCCGGAGTTAAAATTACCTTTCATTAATAAAATTATATTTATTTATGTACTTTGTGGTGTTTGTATTATAATATTTTTTTGTAGTATAGAGCTCTACACCATACGTGAATTACACAACATAAGTTAATGACATTTCCACTTCGTATTATTTTGTCTGCTCTCAAATGCTTTTACTGATCCAAAACGTTACACAATAATCCTTATATGCTTACGTGAAAAGGAAGAGAAATAAAACATTTCTACTTATTTTACTAATGTTAGTTTATTTATAAAGAGCCTCGAAAAAGAAGAAAACTATTAAGGTTTAAGGTCTTAACAATAAGTCTTTATTTTGTAAAAAAGTTAATACTAAAATATGAACATACATTTATTATTCATGTTCTTTGTTCCTAGGTCTTCAGCGGCGCTGCTACGTGCTTCTATGCGTTTATCGGGTTCGATATTATTGCTACAACCGGCGAAGAAGCTAACAACCCAAAGCGGTCCATTCCTCTGGCTATCGTGTGCAGCCTCGGAATCATTCTCTTGGCCTACGTCAGTTCCTCCATGGTGCTTACATTGATAGGTAAGTGTTTTTTAGTCGTAGAATAGTATTTTGGTAGCATTAGTGTACAGAGAAGCGGAGAATCCGATAAGCAGTTGAGCAGAACTTCTTTCAAGTAAGTTTTTTTTTCTTAAACTTATCTGAACCTAGGTGCACGCAATCTACTGTCTGGCGAACCGTTGGATGCAACTAAGGAGAAACTAATAGAGAGAGAAAAATACTTTCATAAATCACGTTCAATATCGTTTTTTACATGAAAATCAAAGGTCACTAAATTTATTTAAATAAACAACACCAATACAAATCTGCTAATCTTAACTTTACATCAATAAACTCAGTCATAGAATACAAATTTTTGAGAAAAATGTTAGAATAAAAAGATCTTGAAAGCTTACGTGGGCTGTTCCAAAAATAGTTAGCGAAATGGAAAATAGTAAAAATATAAAAAAAGTTTATTTACAGCTTTTCAAAATATCTCACTCTAATCCCAATACACTTATACATTCAGCTAATGATTCAGGTGAACCAGCTTTCAAAACATTTAAAAAACGTGTCTTGCGGGCGGTCGAAAAATAACCGTGAAATTCTTTGACGGCCTTGTTTTAATACAGATACATACATACAAATATTAAACTAATATTACTACGTATAGAACAGACATTGCATTATTTTTTTTTATAAAAACAAACGAGTACTGAGTATGTCTTTCGCACATTTCCGATATTGATAAAGTGAGATAGATCATTGGTGGGGGTTGGTCCGACGCCTTTGTCCTTGTTTTGAAACTGTTAAGATCAGTTCAAATTGAATACTTCTGAAGTTTATTGTAGAAAAATTAAATTATTCAATAGTGATTTAAATTTGTATACTTAGTGTATAAGAACAACAACCCATAATGTCCCACTGCTGGGCTCGGGTCTCCTCTCAGGAGAGGGTTAAGGCCATACGTCCCCACGCTGGCCAAGTGCGGGTTGGGGACTGAATATGATGATGTATATGATGATATATATGATGATGAATACTTAGTGTATATTTGTTACAAAATTTTCAACTTGCGTTATATGACATTTTCATAAATACTATAAAACAATATTGTAATAGTATATCTTTATTATGCACCAGAACATACAGATTAAATAATTATTATTTTACAATCCAAATATCTATGTTTTACCTGGATATAACTACTATTAAAGTACTGAACGATTAAACAAAAATGATGGGGTCGTTGTGTATATCAGATGTGGCTTCGGCAATGTAACTGTGGCTGAACCGGAGTTTCCAGATGCTAGATGTATCGTTATAAAAATTGGTAACGAGACCGGTATCCTTGCATTATATAGATTTCCATCTATTAAAAATATTACTAAATTTTTACCTACTCCAGATCAACTACTAACATTAAATAGTTATTTTGGTAATATAATTGTTATGGGTGATATTGATATAGATATTGTATATTTATTTATTTATGTTTATTTATTATACATCATGCACTTAACGTACTTTGGCGGGCTTAATGACTAAGGCATTCTCCACCAGTCAACCTTTAACTGATGCATAGAAAATAGGAAGTAGGTGCATTTAGGTTTATTTATAAAGTATTAAATACACGTACATATATAACTTACCATAAACTACACATAATACATAGATGCATATACATACACTTACTAAAATAAAAATAAATACATACATATATAAATAAATACCATAACTAGACTGAGATGTCATTTGTGTATTGGTTGATTATGCGAGCTGATTTAATAAATACTGCTTTACATTTGTTTGGCCATCCTAATTTCGAGCGGAAACTTATTCCAAAAAAGAACGGAATGCCCAAAAACGGATGAGCCGACGAACTCAGAAGTAAGGGAGGAACAACGAAAAAGAAACTTATTAGGGGACCGAAGGTTTCTGTTATGATTACTACATAAGAGTTGAAAATATGATTTTAAATAATTTGGCGAAGATGGGTTGCTCAAGATAGTGTATAGGACAGCAAGCGCGCGTAGTTTACGGCGTAGGCGAATTGGTAGCCAATCGAGCTGCGAACGGAAAAAGGATATATGGTCGTGTTTACGGAGATTATAAACAAATCGAATGCAGTTATTAAGAAGACGGTCTAGTTTATCGAGAAGATCTGCATTCAGGTCGTAACAGTACACTTTAACATAGTCGATTAAGGGGAAAATAAGGGTTTGCACAAGTATAGTCTTGATTTTTATGGGTAGAAAATTTCGCAGGCGTTAAAAGTCCGAAGCGTTCGTGTTACCCTCTGGCACTGTTTTGTTATTTGTTCACGCTAGTTTAGTGTACTTCCACCGATCTACAAACAGGTATACTAATTCCATTAAAAGTAATACCCGGAAGAGTCTCAGCGTCTACTCTGCTCATCTATCGGTGACTTCCCACTACCGTGGCTTGACATTTTGCAGGGTTTACGAATAAACCAAAGCTTGGATCTTGGTGCCAGGGAATGAGGGTGGTCTTCTAAGGCTCCAGATCTACTTAATCTTGCTGCTTGTTATGGTCTTCTCCCTGCACATAATTTAGTAACGCATTGGAATATTCCTTCGATTATGTCTTACTTAAGAGCAAACTTAAAGCTGCGACTGTAGTCCTTGATTCCACCGCTACGGATCATAACGCAGTGCTACACACTTCAGAAAAAAATGATAACATAGGAATTAGAAACACTAAAAAATTAAAATCGACTACACAGTACTTGTACATATTCAAAATATTGATTCCGTCTCTGTCTACGAATGTAAAATCCTTGAATTGTTTCCTACTTCATTAACCAGAAACCCTAAGACGCAGTACCAAATGCATTTATTATCGTATTGTCAACCCAGACTTTTGATTATGTATGGCAAGTAACCATATCTCATCTAAATAATATGTAGTAGTTCAATTTTAGCTGGCTGCCTTTACACCGTCTAGATATTTTTGTCGCTTTGAAATTGACTTTACGACCCTTTCTTCCTATTTTAACCCTTAGGGTTATCTATAAATTAAATGAAATATCTTAAATTCTTTTGTTTGTGTGTGCTTAAAAAGAAAAAGTATTCGCTGCATACATAAAAAAGTTTTAATCTAAGGTTTCTAGGCCCTTAGGTAGGTATGTAAATGTATTAATGTAACCATCTACAATCTAATAATTAGTTACAATTTCATAGCCCTGCACTGCTATCTTCAAAGATGGTTATAAAAATGAGCTAACTAATACATGAGTTGATTTGCATAGTTCATCCGTAAAGATAGTTTCCGATTGAAACTAAATAAACATATATCCCATCACCAGAAACATTTTTGTGTAAAACAAAAAACTAAATCTGTTTGGATTAAATTAATGTTTGCTCTATGTTAATTGCTACATGCAATCATGAAACTTGTCTATTTTGACCATATATTGGATACGAAAGCTAACATGAACCAAAAAACAATTATTGATAATTTTTTGTAGAACCTACTTACTACTTTCATCTGTAAATGAAAACCATGTTTATTACTTTCATAGTATTAGCTTTATTTAGTTTGAAGCTAGATGACATACATATCATATGTCTGAAAAAAAAAATATATAGGGATAAACCTTGAAGGCTCTACAATCCAAAATACTCTCTGAAATCTAATGATGTCATGTAACAGACTAATATTACAGACAGAATAATATTATAAACAAAGGATAAAAATCACATTTGGAAACTCACTGCAAGGATGACAGATGAGGCCACCTGTCACCCTAGCAGAAGCAAGCCCAAGTGGCGGCACAGACGCTGCGGAGCCCATCTCCAAAACGAAGGCGGCCCGAGATACGTCAGGGTTCCAGGGTTTTCGTTTCTAGGGTGCACCTGGTTCCTTGGTTTCTAGTACCGGAGACGGCGTGCGGTTTTATTCGTTTCAAGTTCGACATGCCACCAGGAGGTGGTTTGCAAGGGGATTTTCCCACGAGAAAAAAAGGGGGAGGGGAATCGAGATAGATTTATAGACAGTTATTATTGTATTCTCCTTTCGTACATTTTCCTTCGAGTGCAGTCACATCGAATAATTTGTAAAGTTGGAAACTGAGTCTATTTTGGTTACGAGCATTTAAAATGATACTTTACAGATTTTAAGCTGATGCGAAACCTTTTTTATTAAGTAGCAAGTTTGAATGTTCTTCATTACTTCTAATTTCTCAAGATTGTTAAAATATACCTAATAGGAGAACTAAGTGGTGTACGTATACAAGCTAGGATTAAAACCGTACTTAATATAAGATTTTAAAAGAAATAGATACAATAGACCGAAATACACAGTTAATTAGTTAATTACAAAGACTAATTACTTAAAGCTACTTAAATATGTCATTATTTTCGTAGTCAAACTTAGCTACACTTGACTTATTTGAAAATCTTAAGTATAAACAACGTATGTAAAGGCATTTATTCCTTTACAAACAAACCCCCAAAATATGTCATCAATAAATAGCCTTTGATAACTTAGTAATACTGCTCTGCTGGGAGACAACGCATGTAGTCGTGCCGACGCACTATGCTGGCCAGATAGGTGGGTATGGTTTGTTCCAAATTTTTCTACTATGTGCAGTGTCATTACTTTTATTATAGTAATGTGTATGTATCAGATGTATAAAATGTCCGAAAGTTCTAGGACTTTTGAAGTAAACACAGTTAGGTACAAAGTATATATTATGTATCTGGTAAAATATAATAGTCTCTGATGGCAAGCGATTACCACCACCCATGGACACCCGCAACACCAGCGGCGTCACAAGGGCTTTGCCGGCCTTCAGAGAATGGGGTGGAGGATGGTCACTCAGGCGCACGATGGCTCAATCAAAGGTAGTTGTTGCTACAAAGCAGTATTGGTACATATTTTTAAAGTTTAGAAGGTTTCACACAATGCGCTAGACATTTTTTGTGATTTTCCTCATAAAACATTGATTGATCTAAAATTTTATTATTAAGTTTTGAGAAATAAGGCTGTATTATCATGTTTTAGGTTTCGGTGACAGGATCCAGCAAGTAGATAATCCTCAACATAATATCCTCCACATAATCCTAGGATGTGCCATCTAATCTTCTCAAGTTCCACCTCGAATTGGGCCAGATGGGAGTTTTGCCGAAAAATGTTATGTCAAATATGTTAATATAAATATTTATAAAAGATTCTATTTTTCATCGCTTTTATACCCAAAATAAAAACACTGCTTGATCGAAAAGAAGCTTCTTGAACAGACGGCCACACTTCATTTTATTGGGGTTAACATAAGTCTAAAAGCTAAAACCTAAAAGCTTTTACCCCTATATATCTCGTAGTGCACAAGACAGGTTTCCATGTAGTTTTGATTGAAAAACAACAACTAGTTTTCGAACTCCCGATGACTTAAGCTCGCTCTAGACAGCAGGTTTTTTACTATATTCACAACATAACGACATTCGGAATTTATTTTCTTCAACGAAATCTTGAAATATCCACGTAACACGTATGTGTATAAACAACAATTTACCTACTTCAGAACTCATTAGCATTACTGCTTAAATTAGGCTGCGGATCGGGGAGTGTCGGTCTCGTTATTCAATTTGTTCGGAAATAACTCCTAAACTGTAAAATCGAACGACCGACCATCAGCTCTCATCGAGCTATCTGTGACAAGGTAGCTTACTGTAAAAGTTTTTTCTATACATATCTTATGATGTCTTACGTCTTGTATCTAACGGATCAATTCTTCTAAAGTGGGATCTAAGGTGAAACTCAAACTACAGTGAAAAGAAGTACATCCAACACGTTCTATATACATCAAGAGACTCCGTAGCTTAAAAAATATTTTTTGACACGTTACAGTCAAAATTGAATATAAATGTGAAAAATTTAATTGATTTAGATTTTTTATTGTCATTATCACAGGCCACTGACTTTTGTGGATTACCTTACTGTGAAAGAAAATAATTAAAAAGTTATACTTTTTTAATCTTGATCAAAAATAATCTACTACTCAGTTTTCACTTCGTGGATGAAAATACGTTAATATTTTTGCCGAACTTTACCGCAAGTTTTCAAACATATTTTTTAGTTTATGTGTAAGGGTTTGTAATAAAAGTTTATTACTTTTGCCACCAAACCCCAAAGTTGGGGTGTGGAAGTTTGTATGAGACTTTCATAAATTTTACGCTAGAGGTTATATTTTGCCATACGAACTTTTTGTCAGAAACAAAACAATGCGTGTATCTGGAATTTTAAAATATCGCTAAAAAAATAATAAAAAAACAATAAAAATACTACCACAGGCAACTTACGACAATAAATTAAATTCCTCTGAATCGCAGTAAAAATATATGGCTTGGCTGTTTCGATACTTCAGAAAGTAGATATTTGCAAATACAAAAGGCGTTCGTTATACCATCGTGACGATAGCGAAATGGTGAAGCCATACTTTTGTACTGAGATGTAGAGTTTGTGAAGCTAAGGTTGGTATAGTTAGAGCGTGTAGAGTCAGAAGTTTGGATCTACATGAGATTAGATATCTTTTTCACAGGATATGCCATATGCAGACGTCTTTGCAACATTTATTTTACATTACACTAACATTTACATGAAAATGTTTTGGCGGGATAGTTAATTTCAGAACGATGTTCATGTCAAATCACCTCTCAGGAATAGATTTTGACAGATGTCATCGTTGTTTACCGGAAACAAGCTCAAGCTAGTCTCAAGTGGTAATTGCTTAGGCCTTTTAGGGGAAATGAACGTGATGACGTTAATGATGATGTTTCTGAATAACAACGAAATATTAACTTTCTATTTTAAACTTTCTTATTACTTTAATTACTAATGTAAAATCTGGTCCTGGTTGCCGCGACACAAGCCTCAAGCTTAGTGCCGAAACCATCGATAACTTTATGGCGACTTCCAAAACCAAACCAAAACTTTATAACAGCGCCATCTACCGAAGAAACATCGAACTACGGAGCAACGAATAAGCTACCAATCCTGCATCGCGCAATAGAAGTGCTCGCGCCGATTAACATATATACAACTTGCCAACATCAACCGTTGGGCCGTGGCCCGCCTGGATTGATCGTCTCGCCTGGTTGGAGGATCCTCCCTTTGCGTTGGAGGAACATGTATCCCGTTCCTCCACAACTTCAAACCTGTTTATGTTAAAATTGAATTAATGAATAAGATCTAAATGTCTTCTTCTTCTCTTACCTTTTATTCTTCAATTTACTGCGGTTTTTTTTTAAAACAACATTGTTAATTACAAACCTTTGAACAAATAAATTAAAATAAAAATAAACACAAAGCAGTCATGAGGACTGCCGAGAGAAGTAAAAATTCAAAACCATAAACAAACAGTTATTTAAGCTCATTTGAAATAAACCACTTTTTTCCTTAAAAAAAAGTACTATAAAAGGAAGTAAATAATGCCAATTATTACGTATTA
Source organism: Hyphantria cunea (assembly GCA_003709505.1). Classification (NCBI taxonomy): domain Eukaryota; kingdom Metazoa; phylum Arthropoda; class Insecta; order Lepidoptera; family Erebidae; genus Hyphantria; species Hyphantria cunea. The sequence continues at coordinate 298,337 of PKRV01000902.1, read as the reverse complement.
TTTGAATATACTAAACACAGCGACACAACAGCGAAAAACAGCTGAGTGTATCTTTCTCGATCTCTCGAGAGTACCCGACTCTCGGCGGTACGAGCTTACCCAAGCGGTAAGACAGTTTAAGTCTACTCTCCGTCCGTCTTACGAATTTTCGATCACTTCACGTGTCCTGACACGAGTTTAATATGTTTTACCCATCACTTATAAAGTGTAAAACGCTGCTAAAGAACTTTTCACTTCAAAAGTCACAGCTAAACTGCAACAAAGGATAAGTTAATTAAAATAAGTTAGTGTTGGCAATCTTTCTATGGTTTGCAAATAGGTATTGTGAAATTTAGTTTTACTTCACAATAGATAAAAAAAAAACAAAGTGATATTATGTTTGATATTCCTGAGTAAGAAAGACCGACAGATAGACAATAAGAATAATATAAATATAGACTTTTATTTAAGAAATGAAAACTTGATAATCACTGCAAAGTGCCAGTCGTACATGGAACTTTCTTTGACGATGCCGAACAAGTACGAGTTTGAGTCCCACACTGGCAATTTACAGTAAGCAAACATTTTGTAGTGGAAAATCGAAGCACAATATTTTCACTGTTTTTTTTTCTTTGAAAGATAAATTTAACTATTCAGTTACTTTTTTCACCATTGCAACTATCATAGTAAACAAGATTGAAGTGTTTCTATTAAAAAGATAGATTATAACAGGTAGATAAATTGCAATATATCAAAGATATATCTCTTTTCCCCAAAATATAAGCTATCTATATTCAACAAAATAAGACAATTATTCTTTGCAATTGATCTATGTTAAAAAAGAATCCAAATAAATAAAAATAAAGATCCAAATAAATAAAAAAACTTGAATTTAAATTTAAAGAAACGCCTTTTAAAATAATTTTCTTACTTAAATCAGTATAAGTAAAAAAAAAAGATTATTTATTTGACAGACTTAATGACGCATTGGGCAAGACCTAGACAAAACATTTTTCACCTCTGGTTGACTTTAGCAGTACTTAAGAAGTCTAAATATAAAACTCCCACAATCGAGACACCCAGCCACAAAGACGAGTATGTTATTATCGTATTGATTTAAAGTCAATTATTTAGTTTCCACAAAGTAAATTGTTAATATATAAATTTATTACCATACCAGTTAATTGTCAAAAACCACCCAAATTTTTTAAACTTTCGAAGTCTGAAATGCTTATAACAATTTTTTTAGCGTACTTTTTCAGTTATAATCAAACAGACACAAAACAGGCTTTATTAAAAACACTATAATTTATTCATTAATTATAAAAATATCTTATGAAAATAATTGAACAGATCTATAAGGCTTAAAGATCAAATAGTTACATTGATTACAGAAAAATCTAGGGCGCTTGTCATTCAATATTATTCCCGAGTATCATATTAGAAGGCAGTAATATTTACAAAAATTATCACTACCGTATAAATTAAGGGCTTGGTTTACTGGTCACAGATGAGTTCCGGATAGCTCATCTGTTTTGAAATAATTTATACGGAAGATAAGTCATACAACAACACATCGCACAAGTGCAGACTTAATGCTTAAGTTACTCTGCCAGTCAACCAAAACAACAGGTGAAGTAGAAATAAAATGAGATGGTACAAGGAGACATTTATGCCATATTATAATATCTAGGATCTATAATATAATTTCTGTAATATGATTATGATCTACCTCTAAGTCTGTGGCTTATCGACATACGACGCTCTATGCAAATTTATATCCACGTTTGATATCAAGGTTTGAATGTCAGTGATTTTCCAGAAACTTTACCTTATTTTCTAGAAACATCTTATATTCTCTTAAACGTTAATACGTTGTTTACTGACTAATAAATATTTGTTTACACGAGTATTCAATAGCACAAGATCTTTCGTACACGTGAGATTTAACAGAGGACAATAATAAACATTAGTTACTTTTGTATTGAGCAAAATACAAACATGTATTCACATATTATATAAAGTCAAACATGTATGACATAAGTAGTTTTCAAGACCTTTCATCCCTACTTGTAACCAGGTATATCGATAAACATCATTAATTATTTTATTTATAGAATTTTAATAGGGATAAAGAACCACTAGACGTTAAGAACTTACTGTAACAATGTTCAGTTAAAAGGTCGTGATATGTTGCTAACTCGATAATATTCTATGAAAGCTACCTACGCCGTTATTTATATATTATATGCACGTACATAGATTATTGACGTTTGATCAGAATAATATGTTAATGTGAATTAAACATTGAAAGTTGGGAGTAAGATAATAAGAAAGGGATTACTGTTATGCCATAGACAAAATAAAAATATCGTATGCATTATTTTAGGACATAAATATTATAAATGAACATTATAACAGTGCAATATAATTAATATGTGATTTAATTTCAAAGTAATACAATACATTTTATTTTGTTGCGATACGTAGTTCGTTAATATGCTAACAAATACGTATGTAATCTCGAATATCTCATGTTTCATGGCGCTGTCTATATGCTCTGTATACATTGAGGTTCTATACATTCTATAACAGCTTGGAAGCGAATTTGGTGCGAAGAAACCCATCTAGGCTTATCTAAGCTTTGGAGAATAGTAGTGAATAAACAGTTATAATTTACAAGTTCCAAAGCATCACATATGCATTATAGATTAATATTAATAATCTTATTTTTGAAGCAAAATGTGACTCTGTACCGCTGGCAATATGTTCTGCATGATTATGAGTTTTATACAATTTCGTTTATTAAATGAATCATTCTAATTATTTTCGAATTTGTATCATATTTTTAATGATATATGTGGTAACAGTAGTAAAAGAATTAAATTTCAGCTTAAAAAAGTCGATTCTTTTTTTTATGTATAAGCTCCCAAAATGACTCTAGCCTGCGTGAGCGCGAGCAGAATCAAAGAGTGTTGGTCACCATTCTCAATGCGAAAAAGAACAATTCAGGATGGTGACCGACACTATGGCGGCCTGGTGAAATGCTTTTTCACGCCCCGCTTAAAGGACCCGGGATTATAATGGGAACGAAACACGTGCGCTGGTAGTGAGTTCCAGGCTTTGACCGCTCGGCATAGGAAGGAAGCACCGAAGCGATGAGTACGAGAACGTATGTCTTCCATTTTAAAGCGGTGACTTCTAAGGCCGGCACGTGTAGTTCCGTAGAGGAAAGGAGAGGGGGGATCAATTGGAAGAGCTCTTCAGAACACTCACCATGGTAAAGACGATAGAGGTTACAACTGCATTAACTAAAAGCATTCCTTCGTTTTATTAATATGCATAAAATCTACTTAGTCTGAAACTAGATGACGTTGCGTGTCAAATAGCCGAAAATATTTTGTTATTTTAAAAAATATATTACATATCCAGCGATAAAATATTTTAATCGATATTTATCAATGAGCTTCCTGAAATATTTAGTAGAAGAATATCATTTTATTGATGTGTCAAAAATGTTATTTGCCGCCATCTTGTTGACAACGGTGACTACTCATTTGTTATCCATGTATTTCATTTCTTATTTCAAATCTCTGAATCCAAATGTTATTGTCGATGATATTAATTAGGAGTAAACTTAACAGGAACCCGATTTTTTCAGCCACTAGCCACTGTTAAGACATCAAACAGGTTCTCATAACCGTCTCCGATGTAAATGTAATTGACTCTGTGCGTTTGCTCTCCCCACTTCATTTAAAACTATTCAAATGCTTCTTATTAATAAGAAGGGTTTGACCTGCTATACAATGCAAATTCAAGCAGAATACATCGTGGTCAAGAAATGGACAGCCAATTTTGCTATTAACAGTATTTATATTCTTAAAAGTGAATAAAATTTATATTTTTTTCATTTCTATTCATTTATCTTTCAAAATTCATGAAAAATGACAAATTCATACAAACAATTCAGTCAAACTACTGAATTATTTACTTATGTAGCTAAAATCAAGTACAGAAAGAATTAACATTCAGCTCAATCGGGATGAACTAATTGTCCAAACGAAACACAAACAAATGCACATGTGCCGCGACTAAGATTATATGCGTAATGTATATAATCTATGTCTCAGCACATTTAAAGTATCATAGAAATTGAATAGAAAATATGAGTGGCATTCTTTATATTTTCTACCTTAATATTCCATCGATTTATGTATAATGTATTACATACTCTAGTATAAAAAAATAAAGGCCATAGGGCAGGGTACCGAGACTGTGGATAATGCGAGCTAGTTACCATACTATACTAGTTACCATAAGTGAATAAAGTGCAATACGAATTACGTATGCGTAACATTCATAGATAGTTTACGTAGCCAAATTTAAGTCAGGCATGTAATTTATCCGTGCAATACTTGCCCGTTATTATTTATTGAAACTTTCTGTCAAACAAAAAAAAGTACAAGTACAAGAATTAGCCTGCACAAAAAAGTACAGGCTAATTTCATTCCTAATAGAAATATTTATGAAGTAAAATACATTATTTTCTTTTCATTAAGGGTCAGGGTCATTAGAGGTGTGTATCATATATATAATATAAAAAAGTAATAATTACCAATCTTGTTTGGCTAACAATAATTGCCGTATATTAATCATTTCAGTATCGGTAAATTCCGTGGGAGTTCCACTGACAATCTGGCCGGGAGTTATAAAACGTTCGCAATATACTATAGCCTAAGGGCTATAGTAAGTTGCGAACCTTTTATATCCACTGCTATCAGCGATATGTCCCATAATAGTTCGCGCGTTTGCTGTGACTGGTACTGCTCGTTGTACATAGCTCGCCAGTCGTAACCGTGCTCGTCCACGATTCGTAATCGTTCTAAACGCGGTTTGTCGATCTAACAATGAGCGACCATATTATTAATATGTAAGTGGAATTAGAATTTATCATATAATGAAGTGAATGTTGTGATTATTGTTTATAATAAATATACGCAATTTTAAATACGATCTTCAAGTGACTATTACTTACGAGTGAAACTGTACAGTTGATGATTGATGTATTGTTGTTATCACTTTCCTGTTTTAAATTACTTTAACTCACATATTTAACTAAAATAGTTACATCATTAATATTCCGAGGTTTTTAAATTAGTCTTTTTAAAGATTTTGTTGATTTAGATTCTGATTAACTTAATTAAATGCGGTAACAAAGATGGTATGAAGATTTAAACTTTGTTAAAAATGTCAGCTAGGGATTTGTTTAGTTATATTACTACTCTAAAGATAATAGATTAACTTTAATATTAAATAACCTTCAAATTAAATCGAATTTACTTCATTTGTTTACTTAAAACGATCTCAATTGTAATGATCGAAAATCAAATCTTTATATTCGTGTAAACTGTTGTAATTTATTTTTTTTGTTGTGATAATAAAATTTGTTGTAGGACGAATAGGAAGCGGCGTATTATCAATCGTGAAACGCCTATTACGCCTAAACAAGAAAGACCTAGTAGAACTACGCGTACCAACGATGGTAGAAATGAAGTAGCGCCAGATGTACGCGAATATTTACGTGAAAACCATATATACGAGTCTGAATTAGAGACTATAACAGAACAAAACGAAGATTCGGATCAGGAATCTCCATCGGTGTCAGAATATGAAACGTCTTCAGAGTCAATTTACATCGACGAACTTGAATATATGCGCATCGTGGCCTTGGCTCACGCAAGGCAAAGAGATCTGGCGGTACAACGACAAGCCGTTCAAACAGATCCTGCAACAGTTTTTTTAATACTGAGAACTGCATTTAATCGATTGACTATCAGGAAAGTTGGTAAAATTTTGTTTTACCTTCTTTTGATCTACATTATTTTCCGTAAGTATATTAAAGCCTGTATAAAAATGCCATCCTAACTTAGATTCAGTATAACTATAAAAACATATTAATAAAATAACTATTATTTAACAAATTTGTCACCCGTTGCAGTGCTGCCACTTATTGTTTTCTTAGTCTGTTATAGAATTTTACAGGTATTTATTTATAGGTAACACTTTTTCCTTCACCTTTTTCATCCCCAGTGCTGTTACCAGTAAGTAAGTGATTATGTATGTTTTTTTAATTTCTGTTTTTTGTATGTACTTTTAAGGTGGCAAATAGATTAATATCTCTATTAAATTGAAAATCTAAGCAACTTACAGAAATTCATAACAACCTGTTGATTCTGTATGTATTAAACATTGCTTATAACTCTCGGCATAATAAAAATGATATCAATAACTTGAAAAACTCACACAACTCGTAATTTTCTATTTTAAATAAAGTAAAATTCTTTTCCCCTACAACAGTTACTATTTAAATGAAACTGAAAATGCCTAGCCATTCTACTAAATTTCTCGACCACTCCTTTTGTATCGGTTCGGTTGTGGAATACCTTACCAGTTGCAATTAGATGTGCATAAACACTAACTGCATCCAGGAGGCCGGTAAAGAAACATTACCTGGGAGACATCAATGCCTCTTAAGCAGCTATTCTTTTTTTGAGTAATTTTGTTATACTACTACATTAAAGTATGTAATTAACTATATATTTGGCAGTGGCCCGACAGGCATGATCACATCGCCTGGCCGGAGGATTTCCCTTTGTGTTGGAAACATATAACCCGTTCCTTCACAAACTTATTCTTTGTTAGTGTTTATTTCATATTCCACATTATGTAAAACTATAACGATATATGAATTTTTTACTATTCAATAAAAAAAAACCGTTTTAACTAGTTTCACACCAGACATGGTACCTATGCCTTTTCTCAATCGTGTTTTTCTCTCCACCCAATGGTTGCTTGTAAGATATTGCCTCCGGGCGATAAGGCCGACAATTGTACTTCTCTTATTTTATGTTAACCTTGAAATTAATCTGGTATACAATAAAGAGGTCTATTATTATTAAATTAAATTTGAAGTATTGTGAGTTTGTGACATGTTATTATTATTATTATTATTATATCTGTGTCATTTTTCAATTTAATTGTATCGCAGTTATAGAAAATAACTTGGTATCTAACATATTGTTCTTTGTCAACAGTTCCATACGATCAAGTAGATACCGACTCAGCTCTAGTACAAATGTTCTCCCACGTGAATGCTCCTACATGCAAGTACATAGTCGCTGTCGGCGCCTTAGCTGGCCTCACTGTTTCTATGTTCGGTTCAATGTTCCCCATGCCTCGGATTGTCTACGCAATGGCACAAGACGGACTAATTTTTAGGTATGTAAGCAAAATTTTACATTTTTTCATATTATATGAACTACTGTAAGATCTGTGAAGCTTTGTTTGATACATATTAAGAGTTTTAAAAGTATTGCCGTAATAAATTGAGTGCAATAAATGTGAGTAAAATATTTCTCTTTTATGTACTATTGTACAGATTTTACTTGAATATCATTATCAGTATTTCCGTAGAGTGTTGCATTGGAACTTCGCAACCTTGAGGCAAACTGAATTTAAAAGTTTTAATTGTAATCAGTTCAGGCCACTGCTTCGTTAACATTTCATTTAACAATAATTATATAAGAGTTCTAAAGGGCCATGAACATTCATAATGATATTATATCGATATGAAACAAATATATAATTGAATATATAATCTGAAAATATAATATGAGGCGCACATAGACCAGTTGCACTCGGTGATTAGAAACAATCACCGAGGGTAAGCAACGACGGCGCGGTCAGTAACTGGGTGGGTGATCGCTGGTGGCATGTTACCATGAGCGTCTCCGTGATTCAGAGGTCATGTTAAGCAGTCGGTCCCGGTTGTTATCATACGATAACAGTCGTAGCTTAGTTGGAGGCCTTCGGGCGGCTTAAAAACATCCTACGGCAAGGTTTACATAGCCACAACGTAGTCTTACCAGTCCCAAACTTGCACTTGGCCAGCGTAGGGACTAATGGCCTTAACCCTCTCCTGAGGGGAGACTCGAGCCCAGCAATGAAATTCATATACACAATAAATAATAAAATAATCGTACCACCACCACTAATTTTGCACATACGGCTAAACTGTATTCGCCATTTATATATTATGTAGAACACACACTCCAGTAAATCTTTTTATTTAGACGATAATAAAAAGACGCTTTTGGATGGAAAAAAAATATAGGGGACTAGTATTAATTTTAATAGAGGATGACTTAATTTAATCTGATTTTATTTATTGTAAAGCGTACTGTTAGTTAATGTATATAAAAGCCATATGTTCATAAAAACATAAATCAATAATATTTAAATACAAGAAGGTTGATTTCATCATCACTTATACGACAAAAATAGGCAAACTAGATCTGTAGGTCCCACACAAAATTTTTGATTATATAGTTGAGTGAGATACACTTATCTTAAACTTTTTTCAATAATGGAAGGACATTACATCATGGCAGAGTACTGTGTTTTTTTTTAATTGTGAGGAAGTACTTTTTTATATAGCTCATATCAACCTAACTTATTATAATCATTGTCGAATGATCGAACATTCTCGTATAGCCAAAGTATTATAGAATCCCAGTTTAATATATATCATTATTTTTTATACAGGAGTTTGGCTAACATATCTGAAGGCACCGGCACACCAGCTTTCGCAACCGTTTGTGGTGGTATCGCAGCCTCCTTCGTTGCTCTTATGATACAACTGGAAGTCCTGGTCGAGATGATGAGCATTGGTAAGTTATAATAATTTTAAAAAGCTGGCGATAATTTTTATTTTCTACCTGCACTATTCGCACATTAGTACTTGCATAAAGTGATAAGTTTTGTAAAAATACAATTTGAAATAAAATATGAATAAGATAAGAAGCTTCATATTTCTTGGATTTCTGAAAATTGAATTATTCATAAAAATATTTTTTCTTTCAATGAATTTACACAAAGCTTTAAAGTACACTACGTTAATCCGTTACTATTTTTTGAAAAATATTGCTTCTCTAAATCTAATCTAAGACATCCATTTATAGTATGTGCCTGACAATTCCAGTTAGCTCCTGTACAAGAAACATTGTAAACCTCAAAGGGAGCTTTCATCTATTCCTAGTTCACGGAATGAACAGGCATAAGTTCAAGTTGCTCGTTTTCATGAATATATGCTGCAACTTCGATTAGAATATTTACTATTAACTATAAAGTAGATTAACTGCATTTTTGCGTATAATATTAGACTTTTAAGCCGGCATAGTAAAATTATTTTATTATGACTTATCTAACAAACAGGTTCAAAAACAAGATATCCTCTAACTGGATCTTTCACCATAATAATATCTAAGAAAAACCACGCTAACACACCCCGTATAAATTGTACATTTTGCTGACTGGATATTATTGTATTCAATATTTGTCGTTTTCTATTTATAAAACGATATGAAAGTTATTTCTAAAATTTCTTAAGTGAAATGCAAATATACAAATCAACGGTTATCGTGGTGATAGTATCAGCTAACTTACCAATCTTGTTGGTTTTGTTAAATTGTAGCAATAGTTTAAATGCAATGACTACACGTGCAGATGACGAAAAGGTCTTATATAAAAAAAAAGTATGGACGACACCAATAAATAACGTAGTAAAAAGGGACATTACTTGATTCATCGACTATTAGGAGGACAGAGAGACGAGGATTAGGAAGGGGCACTTAGTGTAGGACCACGGAGAAGATCGGACCTCTAGAATCGGGGTCGTATCGGGTCGGTGTGTCTTGTCGTTATTTTGAGTAAGAAAAGTATTTAACATTGAAGGAAGCCAGGTGAGACTCGGTCTTCTATAGTACTTTGTTGGATATTGAGTTTAATAAGTATTTGTATTCCTGTCCGAGTATCATAATGATTGTAAGCTAATTATTGCAACTGGTTTAATCGGTATCTATGACTTGAGATGTATGAGTAGGCATCTTTATAAGGTCTGTAGCGAGGAGAAGCGAGTATGATTGAGCGGAATTCGGCGGTTGATCCTCGCTTAATTCTGCTACACGATTATACCTCGGTGATCTTTTAATATGATGCTTTATATTGAAATTAGCGTATTTGGAGCGTGGGATGTGTACTTACGTGCTAGGAGTTTTAAAGGTTAGCTAATCGGGCTTCTGTAGGCTGGACAGGCGCTATTGCTGTGTCACTAGGAGAATTTGGATTCGGGTGCCAAACCGGGTAGGCATTGCCGCATGCTGCCTTAAATATTTCTATATCGGATACCGGATAGCATATAGTAATGCATCTGGATGTAAACCGCAACTGATATAGCATTTAACCGGCAGTACAGATCGCCTAAGATATAAGATCGTTAAATCACCTTAATCTTGGTACAAAAAGAAACAAAAACGTGATCAGAACAATATCAGAATTGTAATGTGTTTAATTGTTTATGATCCTGCCATTTGATCTGCGTGAGGCTTTTGATGTCAGTGGAGGAATTACGAGTTTGGCGACAAATTCCACAGGATAGCACGGAGAAGGGGTGCTATCCCAACCCTCTCGTGAGGGTTGCTGATGGTGTTAAAGAAAACGCCTTGTAGATAGCCTCGAAGAGTCACCATCACAACGTCATTTGAAATTCATTTATGAAATTACGTTACACTTTCTGCGTAGCATCACAGCTACGTCGTAGCTGAAACTACGAACACTACGGATATCTTAATTTTGGGGTAGCCACAAGCGATACGTCGTTTCAAGTATGCTCTACTATGCACTTTTTTTTTCCCGTGCAGAAATACCCTCGGATACCACCTCCTGGTGGCATGTCGGACACGAACCGACTAAAACCGCACGCCGTCTCTGTTGGTAGGAGCCGAGGAACCAGGTACACCCTAGAAAGGAAAACCCTGGAATCCTGACATACCTCGGGCCACCTACGGTTTCTAGATGGCCCCCTCCTGTGAGGAAACCCCAATCTTTCCTTTGATGTCCCAATAGGCGGGGCGCGAGTGTAGCAAAGCGCGCGCACACCCACCCGAGCCTGCTTCTGCTAGGGCGATAAATGGCAACATCTGTCAACCTCAGACTTGCGCTTATGGAGGACGGAGGATCATTTCACGATCTCCGGCGCCCGAGTCGTCTGTGGTACCTGGCCCGTTCCCGGGCCTGGTGGACTAGGACTCCTGGAGTTCTAAACTCTCCCGGTCTCGCTGCGCCGTGTCCTTGGCAAGCATAACTTGCTCGCAGAAAGACGACGTCCAAGCTTAGTGTGACCTGTCAAGTTTTACGTCACACGTTACACGTTTTAAACGTTCAACACAAGAGTAACAAAAGCAAAATTGTGGTATAAGTTGATAATTTAACTAATTTTGGCTATGCCAAAGTAAATTTTACTCTTTCAAGTATTAAACAAGCGTGTATCTCTGATTAACGTTTATTTGGTACTGTACTACAGCAGTGCACTTGTGACACCTCTGGTGTTACGGTGTCTTAGGGCGACGGTAATCGCTTACCATCAGGCGATGCATCTGCTCGTTTGCACCCTGTACCATAACAAAATAAAAGAAAAAACAAAGTAACAGCAGATATGTTAGATATCGAAAAATGGACTGTAAACATTTGAAATTAAAGATTTTAATATAATAATAAATTTTAGTGAATTTTAGTTGACTACATCACAACTACCACCAATATGTGAAATTTAGTACGGTCCTATATTTCATTACTTATTAATTAAATACTCGGTTAAGCTTATATAGCTGATTACTATTACATCGCATGATATAACGCTTATAGATTTGTTCAAAAACGCTTATGCTAATGATTGCTAGTTTAAATCGAAGCTAGACTTTAGAAAAATTATAAGACACATTTAGTATGTAATAACTGGAACCGGAACGTACTCAGTACAGGGAAGATGCAATATTTTTATTTTTGTTTTCTTTTGAATACATTTCACAAGTATAATAAAAAAATAAAATATTACAATATTCTATTTTTTATTGTATAAATATTATTTTATTTAAATTTTGATGTCGTTTGGAGATTCTCTTTCGTTTATACAATAAAAAATAGATTATTTAATATTCTGTTTAAAACATCGCGCGAAAATTGCGCACAACTTCGATGACGTCATCCTTGTCTGTCACTAGCCATGTTAGTTCATCGCCTGTTCGTGCTGGCTTTCGTAGTTGCTTATAGATTATACATCAGTTCAAGATGCCACAAATGTTTCGAAAAAACCGTCCAGGATATAGTATTATGGTGAGAAGGATTAACGCCAGTAGTACTGAATGTATCTAATTATTTCTGAAAACTAAAAGAGATAGGCAATTTCAGGTATTAAAATTAATGACAAGTTATATAACGATGATAATAAGCAGAGGCGCTCATAGCCCAGTTGCACTCGGTGATTAGAAACAATCACCGACGGTAAGCAACGACAGCGCGGTCGGTACCTGGATGGGTGACCGCTGGTGGCATGTTACCATGAGCGTCTCCGTGGTTACGTTAAGCAGTCGGTCCCGGTTGTTACCATATGATAACAGGCGTGAAGCTTAGTTGGAGGATATTATGAAGCAAGACTCGTAGCCACAATGTATTCTTGTATGTACTGTACCAGCGTGGGGAGGTATGGCCTTAACCCTCTAGTGAGAGGAGACTCGACCCCAGAAGTGGGACATTGTGGGTGGTTGATGATGATGATGTTAATAAGCAAACGTCAAGACCTTCAAAGACTTGAGTCAACAAATTGGAGTTAGGTCATAAGTTTCACTTATACTATATTCCGATTTGCTGGATCTAATGGTGTCCTTGTGACATAGTTCTTTTTATTTCAAAGTCACTACCATAAAAGCCAATAAATACCTTTTATGTTTATTTGAAGAATAAGCCATTTTCTCAATTTTATTAAAAAATAAATACTTATTTTGGAATATATTGAATGTCCGTTGTTTTTTTGTTTTGACAATATAATATTAGCCCTGTTTAGTAAAAGCATAGTTCCAATATACTAAAAACTATTCATAAAATTCAGTGAAATATTAATATAATAATAATATTAATATATAGTGAAATATTCGCAATACATGACATAGCTCAGTTCCAAAATTTGTTTTACGATAAATTCCTAATAAATATTTTAAAACGAAAGACTATGTGCTCATTTTATTAAAATTCCAATATCGAAAGTCCGACTTACTTTACAGTTTACAGTTCACTTAGTGAACTAAAAGTACTCTCGCATATAATAAACTGTCTGTAAATTGTAAAATACTGAAAGAATATTCAGTGAAGCAGAAGTAATAAATCGATTGCCTCGATTGGCATAATGGTTGCGTTTGCGACTGCTGTGCTTGAGGTCTTGGGTTCGATTCTTGGGTCAGACCAAATCTTTTTGTGACTGACAAATATTTATTTCGGAGATTAGGTGTTTTCTATATGTTTAATAGGGTGTATAGGGGCGAACCAATATCTTTCGCTCCCTTCCTCACCTGCACGCGGTGCACTTTGCTGGATAAACGAGGCTCTGGCGACCGACCGATGGCGGTATATCCATCCCAACAGGCGTAACTAAATACAATAGGCCGGTGATGGGCAGCAGCGTCACCGATGCAACAAGTTACGCCCTGCGATCACCAACCCGCCTGCCCAGCGAGGTGATTATGGCAAAAACCTCCATGAGTAAGCAACAGAAGCCACGGCCCCCAGTTCCCGGTAGTCTCGCTATTCCTGGTCATGGTGGCGACCACGGTCACGGCGGAACAAGGGGTGCTAAGAATCACCGGGTTACGGGAGGCCACCACAAACGACTGACCCTGGCAACATTCAACAGCCGCACGTTACGGCTGGACTCGCATCTAGTACAACTAGAGGAGGAACTTGGGAAGATTAGGTGGCACATCTTAGGGTTATGTGAAGTCCGAAGAGAGGGGGAGGATACCATAATCCTCGACCCAGGCCACCTGATGTACTTCCGCGAGGGAGACTAACGATCCCAAGGTGGCGTGGGGTTTCTGGTAAACAAGTCGCTTTCTGGCAACGTTGTGGAAATTTCCAGTGCGTCGAACAGGGTAGCGTACCTCATTGTCAAGCTTACCGAGAGGTATAGCCTCAAGGTAATACAAGTGTATGCACCAACCTCGGCTCACTCGGACGATGAGGTGGAGGATATGTTCGATGACATATCGAGGGCCCTCCACTTCACAACTAAAACCCACTACAATGTTGTTATGGGTGACTTCAACGCCAAAGTGGCAGTACAAACCTACGGCGAATCGCTAATAGGATCCCATGGATTTGGAAACAGGAATCATAGGGGGCAAATGCTCATCAACTTTCTCGAGCGGGAGGGGCTGTTTTTGATGAACTCATTTTTCGAGAAGCGGCCCCAAAGAAATTGTACGTGGAAAAGCCCCGACGCTATGACCAAAAATGAGATCGATTTCATCATGACGGACAGGAAGCACATATTCAGAGACGTCTCAGTGCTCAATAGGTTTAACACCGGTAGTGATCACCGTCTAGTCCGAGGTTCTCTGAATGTCAACTTCAAAGCTGAACGTGTCCGCATGATGAAATCCAGGCTCCGACCAAGTCTGCTCTAAGTCGAGATGGGATCTGAAAAATTCCAGTCTAATCTGGAAAACCGATTTGTTGCCATGGAGACCACAAGAGACGTAAACCAGAACTTTGAAAATATGGTTCGAATTCTCAGGAATGAAGGTACGAGATTTTGTCAAATGCAGCGTACAGGCACGAAGTCGAAACTTTCAGAGAGGAGACTAGGGTTAGTGAAGGAACGGCGTGAAAACCCGCCAGTCACTTCATCGGCAAAGCGGACTCTAAACCGAGAGATTAGTAAGTGTGTACGACACGACCTCCGGTGCTCCAACGCTCTTTTGATTGAAAGAGCAATCGAGCAGAATCGGAGGTCAAAAGTATTTGTGAAATCTCTTGGAAGAAGCCATTTGACGAAGCTAACCACAGCAAGCAGAGAAGTCGTTGTTTCCAAGCTAGCTATCCTTTCGGAAGTAGAAAGCTTCTATGGCGATTTGTACGCTTCGCATGCATCTCGACCTGATCCCGAAAATGAGGACCCTAGAGCCACATTAACACGCTACCACTCCGAAGATCTGCCAGAAGTCAACATTGACGAAATCGAGATGGCTCTTAGACAGCTGAAAAATGGAAAAGCCCCTGGAGAGGATGGCGTTACTACAGAGCTGTTAAGGGCTGGAGGTAAACCCGTACTAAAGGCGCTCCAAAAGCTTTTCAACGCTGTCCTATTCGAAGGGAGAACTCCAGAGGCGTGGAGTAGGAGTGTGGTCGTCCTGTTCTTCAAAAAGGGTAATAAAACCATTTTGAAGAAATATTGGCCCATTTCCCTCCTGAATCACGTCTATAAGCTGTTTTCAAGAGTCATCACAAACCGCCTTGCGCGAAGACTCAACGAATACCAGCCACCGGAGCAGGCTGGGTTTCGGAGCGGATATGGCACCATAGACCACATCCACACAGTGCGGCAGATAATACAGTAGACCCAAGAGTATAATCAGCCCCTGTGTCTAGCTTTTGTAGACTATAAAAAGGCCTTTGACTCGGTCGGGATCTGGTCTGTTCTGGAGTCCCTGCAGCGTTTCCAAGTAGATTGGCGGTACATCCAAGTGTTGAGATGTCTCTACAAAGCCGCTGCTATGTCCGTCCAAATACAGGATCAGCATACAAGACCCATACCATTGCATCGAGGAGTGAAACAAGGGGATCTTATATCCCCGAAATTGTTCACTAATGCAATGGAGGACTTGTTTAAGATGCTGCACTGGAAAGAACGCGGTATCAACATCAATGGCGAGTACCTCTCTCACTTACGATTTGCAGAAGACATCGTCATCGTGGCAGAGACGCTGCAGGAGCTACAACAGATGCTGAAAGACCTGGCTGACTCTTCTGTGCGCATCAGCCTACGGATGAACTTGAACAAGACCAAGGTCATGTTCAATGAACATGTACTACCGGAACCGGTTGCGGTACACGGTGCTGTTCTCGAAGTTGTTCAAAAATATGTATACCTCGGGCAGACTTTGCAGTTAGGGAGAAACAACTTTGAGGATGAGGTGAACAAAAGAGTCCAGCTGGGTTGGGCAGCGTTTGGGAAACTTCGTCGGGTCTTCTCATCGTCGATCCCACAGTGCCTAAAGACGAAAGTCTTCAATGCGTTCGTCCTACCCGTAATGACATACGGAGCCGAAACGTGGACACTTACGGTTCGACTGGTCCATAAGTTCAAAGTCACTCAGCGTGCTATGGAGAGGGCTATGCTCGGCGTTTCTCTAAGGGATCGCATCCGAAACGAGGTGATCTGACGTAGCCCACAGGGTCGTCGACGTAGCCCACAGGATTAGCAAGCTGTAGTGGCAGTGGGCTGTTCACATTTACCGAAGAATCGATAACCGTTGGGGTAAACGAGTTCTTGAGTGGAGACCACATCTCGGCAAACGTAGTGTAGGACGTCCACAGGCCAGGCGGAGCGATGATTTGCGCGGGACGGCTGGCAGGAGCTGGATGCGAGAAGCCATAGATCGAACTAAGNACGTAGCCCACAGGGTCGTCGACGTAGCCCACAGGATTAGCAAGCTGTAGTGGCAGTGGGCTGTTCACATTTACCGAAGAATCGATAACCGTTGGGGTAAACGAGTTCTTGAGTGGAGACCACATCTCGGCAAACGTAGTGTAGGACGTCCACAGGCCAGGCGGAGCGATGATTTGCGCGGGACGGCTGGCAGGAGCTGGATGCGAGAAGCCATAGATCGAACTAAGTGGCGTGAAATTGACTGCGATAGGCTGATGATGACGATGATATGTTTAATATGTACGTGTTTACAAAAAAATTATATATAAATATTAATATCAGTTGGCATAGCTTAGGACTAAAGACGTTGTTTATTAGATGTCCGAAATATTTATTTATTATTATTCCTAGTTCATTGTAGTTTACGTTACTAGATATTATTCATTTAAAAAGTTTTTTTCATTTAGTGTGTAATCTTTGAACGCTGCCTGTACCTGGTTTCTTAGTGAAAGACTTCGAAATGAAAAGCATAACAACTTTATTGAACGTTCTTCTGATTGCATTAAATATTTACAATAGAGGTAGTTGTGGACCAAATAGAGTTTTAATTTTGATGCTTTTGAGGAGTCTTTCGTAACAGTTTTTTTAATACAATATATCGAAAAATCGTAATCGTAAAATCGTTAAATCATGAAGTATGGCGCGTCAAATTGTCAATCGTCCCTGGTTGGTCTTACAGTAGGCCGTTCTATGGCCATATAGTTAGGTTAGGCTAAAATTTCTTTGATAAATCACTAATTAATGTTATTACCACAGCAGTTTTATGTGAAAAATTCTGCTGAAAGCTAAAGCTGTGAGCCATTTTCAACATGAAAGAATTTTACAATCACAAAAATACTTCATATTCGGCAACAAAACGAATTAGCAAACAAATGTGGCGGTGCGGCACATAGTTCTAGTTGAATCTAGTTGAAGGTTTTCCCCACTAGTTTAACAAGATGACATTGCGAAAGTCCTGCTTACTGATATGACAAGGTAATATTGCATAGCTTATTACTATCGTTAATGACTTTGGAATCTTGTATACCATCTAGAAACAAGTAACTGTCGCTTATATAATTATTTATACCCTTGCCGCACCTTACTATATAAGTTTTTATTGTTCCTTTTTTACTCCACTCGAATCACAATCTGGTGGCTCGTGCAAAATGTGATGTGTAGAATATTGTGTGTTTATACCACAAAGTGTGTTCAAACAAGGCTTATTTGATGTATCAACATGTCACTGGGATTAGTTTACAGTATTTTAGTTTAATTTAGATGATATCCAAGAACTATTTTCCGTGACTAGACTTTGCTATGCGTTAATTTGCGCTATTAATTTATATTTTCGTATGATTTAACTGATGATCTTAAGATGGCCGATGATCTGTGCATTCAAGTATTATGTATGCAGTTGTCTCTTGTGAGTCTACAAGCCGCCTCTGCAAATGCGAATATTGGCTTTACCCACGAGTAATTTTTCAAAACTTCCTAGTTTCACAGCAAATTGGCATTGTCATTCAACTATTTTGCCAACGAAATAATCCGTGGATGCCACTAGTGATGCGGAGCAGCTCTGTGGCGAGTGCATATAAATATAATTTTGATTCCGTTTCGTTTCCGTGAATAAATTTAGTTATATTAGTTGGTTGGGTAGTTACTTTAAAAATATATTTTTAGATAGAATTCTGAATTAAAAACGTTAAATTATTGTTGTGGTTCTTGTAAGATATTACAAAATATGATTTTATTGTTGACGATCAGACTGTGAGTAATGTGCGTAGGTGACACGATTTATGTAAATGAAATAGCTCAGGTAGGCCATGGTTTACAAACTTATATAATACCTTAAATTATTTTCTCACACAAACTACAGGGGAGCTACGCTTGTTCCCAAGTTTAATCTTCTTAGTATTTTACTTGCAAAAACAATGGCCACTAGCTCTCGTCAGTATTTATGTTATCATTTATAGAGTGCGTATGTGTACCTGTATTTCTTTTGTTATCTTTATATATTTTACAGATACACCTAATGTTGTATACATTGTCATCGATATGTATGTATATATTTCATTATTGGTAAATAAATGTTCTGAGCAGGATTTTTATTAATATGAACCCATTACTTTGCCATTTAGTAGTGCAACTAATGTCGAAGACAACATATGGATATCGACACATGATTTTATTAAAACTTTACGGTATATTATTTACTTTAAAGGGAAGAAAGAAAACATATTTATTGCGCACTTGTGCAAAGATGAAAACAAATAAAACAAACCAGGTTTCTCTATTTGAAAAGGAAATATTATTAGCTGCTTTTGCTACGTAAGGAGCAACGCCTACAACTTTATTAAATTGATGGACAGTGACTTCTAGTCTAGCTTATATATATTTATGATGTAGGTAAGTGCGAGAGTACCTACTTACGTCGGGTATCATAGTACTTATAATAGCATTGGAGTAATAGCGTATAAAATATAATATAAAGGAATAGAATTAAAAAATCATAAAATCACAATAAAGTATTTTACAAAATATGGTAAATTATTGTATTATTGCGTGTTAGGATGACTAAAGAATAGTATTACGGTTATGTATAGATAGACATTAATAGGCACAACTTCAGCTCATACAACTTTATACTTACATATTCCTATAGTTGTATCATTAAATTTTACTAGATGCTCATTTTGATTTCAGTAATTTAAGCATAAAAATTATTATTAAAATATTTAATTAGACATTAACAAAAACACTGTTTAACAATTATTTTCTCTTTGTCAAATTTAGCAATGTTATATAAAAGATGATTAATAATTGAAACCTAGTAGGTCCAAACAAAAAAAAAATTTTTACTAATACAACAACAATACAACACACACATTACAACGGTTCAATATCAGAAAGTAATATTAAAATGCTAAGATTCAATTCTCAACAATTCTCTAAGTGTTAATGAAAGACAAATAATAAATAAAACCAAGCAAAAACTATATTATTTGTTCTACGTAATGTTTTTTTGAAATAACAAAGTCATGTAAACTCTCAATGTCATGTAAAGGCTATATTGACAGAATATTAAATGTGGTTCTGTTAGTCGTAGTTAGTAGTCGATAAAGATCGATTTTCACGCCCACAGTTCAATATAAAACTTCGAGATTCTTTAGCTAAACAACGCAGGAAATGAATTTATCGCTTTCTCGTAGTGCTGATTAGGATCAATGCACTCAGTATCTTCTCAATCCTTAGAAATCGTCAGAAGATTGAGCAACTAAATGTCAAAATTTAAAGTAGAATCATAAAAAGAGCAAAAAGTAGAAAATAATATCAAATTATTTTAATGTACAAAGCACGGGCCGACATTATTGAAATATTTGAAACTGTGAAACTCATCATTATCATCATCATTATCAGCCTATCGAAGTCCACTCCTGGACATAAGCCTCTCCAATTTAACGCCATTTAGTTCGATCTATGGCTTCTCGCATCCAGCTCCTGCCAGCCGTCTTGCGCAAATCATCGCTCCACCTAGCTTGTGGACGTTCTACAATACGTTTGCCGAGACGCGGTCTCCGCCGGTTTTCTATGAGGCAATGGTGTCACTCCACTATCGTGTATATTGTTTTTGCAAATATTTTAATAAACACCTTTTTTAATCAATCATACTTGAATAAATGCAAAAAAATATAACAGTAAATAAATATAAAATATAACATTAACAAATAAATAATTATGGTCGTAATAAATATATTTATTATTTTACTCGATTTTTATATTTATTTCAGAAAATTAAAATATCCTTTCTTCATATTAACTAAATGCAGATTTCGAGGTCCACCAAAACTAGGTCGAGCTCGCTTCATCTAACATTAAATAAAGGTATATAATGGAAAAAGGTTTGAAATACTTTTTAAAGACTTCATGAATTTATAAATTTCTTCATTTACGGACTTCGTCATTTTAAGCCTCTAATGGAATGTTACTGATATTTGATCAGCGCGCGTTTTTAGAAGATTCCGTTTTTATTATTATTAACTCCAAAAATGTAAGGTAATGAAATAGAATATTTAAAAATTTTATACCTGCAGTTATATTATGCGAATGAGAGCCAGTTTACCGGGATCTCAAAGAGCGGGCGCACACTCGTAACTCTTGTGTTCCAGATGCGATGGTAGTAACTAACCACCAAAAGATCCATCTGTTCATTTCACCCCTACACTACAATTTATATATTTTAAAATTTAGAGTTCTTCCACGTATTAAAAAATATTTAAGTACAAAGTAATAAATACATACTGTATCAATTTTTACCATACTTTTTTTCTATTATGGTTGAAACTAACCACCAAGAGATCCATCTATTTATTTCACCCCTATACTACAAAATATATTTTTAAATTTAGAGCTCTCCAACGTATTAGAAAATATTTAAATACAAAGAAATAAATACATACTGTAATATTTCTTAGATTTTTTTTGTTGTACCTATCATTTATTACTATTACAGTGTATTAGTTTACTAAATTTATTTAAAACGATTAGAAATATATAAAGTGTTCTCCATTGGCTGCAATATAGGCCTTTAAACATTGAGGTCAGTTATCAATAGCAGTACGCACTCTTTCTATGGGGAAATTCTCCACTCCTAATCGTATGGATTGTTTTGGGGACTCCAAATCATCATGACGTTAAGAAAAAGTTTTACTCTCTAAGACTGACCATAAATCTTAATCCGGTGGATTAAAATCAACACTAGAAGACGGCCAGTTTTTAGCTCTGATGAACTCTGGAAAATTCAATTCGAACCAAGATTGGGTGTTTCAAGCTGTATGACCCGGCGCCGAGTCTTGCTGAAAGGACCATTCTTGGTAACTGAACATGGTGTTGTTAAGGGGCTTAACTACATTCTTGTGCCGATGTTTTGATACCTTTTTTACAAAAACATGGCTTAGTCACTCCTTCACAGCTAACCCAACCAAACAAACAATCTCTGAAGTCGGATAATGCCACGTTGCACTTTGATATCTAGTTGAAAAGCTTCTTTAAATCAATACGGTCCTTTTGTTTGTATTTTTATTTATTTATTAAAATAATATAAAGTATACACAAACTTATATGTAAGATGCCACATAAACTCATTCGAGTTTTTCGTGCATCAGTGTCATCCAAAGCATATTTAAATCTCAAATACTTCATCATATAAACAACAAAATATTGCTTAGTTGTAAAAAAATTACCTCCCTATTCTTTTTTAATTATCAGTTCGGATATCGCTAACTCCCGGTGTATGTTCCGCGCAAAGTTGCACAGAATAAATACTTTGTCTATTAAATCTCAATTTTTTAATCATGTTTCTGGATGCGTAATTATATCGTATCCCTTTTTTTGTTTTTTTTTTATTGCTCTTTCGGAAATTCCCTCGGATACCACCTCCTGGTGGCATGTCGGACTCGAACCGACTAAAACCGCACGCCATCGCGAGTACCAGGTACACCCTAGAAAGGAAAACCCTGGAACCCTGACGTACCTCGGGCCACCTACGATTTCTAGATGGCCCCCATGTGGAAACCCGTTGCTGCCCCAAAAGGTAAGGCACGAGAGCTGCGAAACACGCGTACCCCGCACCCGAGCCTGCTTCTGCTGAGGCGACAGATGGCCTCATCTGTCACCTCCAGGCTTGCACTTATGGAGGACGGAAATCATTTTGTGATCTCCGGCGCCCGAGTCGTCTGCGGTACCGGGCCCGTTCCCGAGCCTGGCGGACCGGGAGGGTTCTAAACCTATCCCGATATCGTTATCCCCTAAACGTATAAACTACAGTGTATCTTTAAATTCCAACAATCTGAAGGACAGACGGATGGGGAGTAGAACAAAAAGTTACACAAGTGGAGTCAAACGAAAGTTAGATTGTACGTCTTTATTTGATCCAGATTTACAAACTTTACTTTACAAATTTAATTTTACCCGATGTAGAACCAAAAGCGTAGGAAGAAAACTAAAGAACTATATTCAGTGAAAATCAGCCTGTAGTGAGACAGTAGTGAGATATTGAGGCATTTGTTTTGAACAATCAATCAATCTAAATATGTCTAAATAATTAATATTCCTATCGAAAGTAGTATCTAAAAAGTTATGACACGATATAGACTCTCTTACGAGAATAAAATTATGATGGTCGTCATCAGAGGCGGAACGTACGTAATATACGGTGTAATAATAAATAATACTGTTGGGATGTCTACTTGAGATAGATTATGAAGAAATCCGGATGATCCCGCAGCGCTTTCCTACCTTTACTGTATAAATAAACCGACAAATACTTAATGAAAATGACTCTAAATCTACACAAACAAATTTAGTAGAGAACATAATTTATTTATTCCATTTCTACATAAACAAGTTAAAGGTTTGAAGTTATCGATGGTTTCCGGACCAGATTTTACATTATTCATTGGTGCTAATTCTGCTGTTGTAAAATCTCTCGTAATAACGACGACGAACAATGCTCAAAAGATTAGCAAAAAAAAAATAGTTAGTGTGGCAACAACAGAAATTAGCACATCACTTTGAGAAGGACAGCGGTTCTAGCTTATAGAATATGTACATCTATTTAGGTATATAATTTAGAAGTAGAGTATAAAATATAACTAGAACAAATAGATCAATTCCAATCTAGATGCCTCTTGAATTGGGTGTGGTAACTGTGTTCATTCATATTAGGAACACAGAACAATGATAGATAAATGAATCACATTTGTGGTAGAGGGCCATGATTGTTAAATTTCCGGGTATTATAACGCTAGAAACGTACGATATTGTAGGTTATTTAAAAACTAGATTTTCCTTATTTATTTGAACTTTACTTATTCTGATAGATATGAATTCCTGCATTGATTTAAGCTCATAAGCTGGCGTGGGTCATATATAATTAATGTAATTTTCTTAATTGCTCAAAGATTTTTATTTCAATGCAATCCTACCTAAGAGTTTGTTACTATTAAGAAAAAGTTACTAAAGAAAGTTGATGCACTTGTTGATTAATTAATGTTGTCTATCTTTAATAATGGGTTATATGTTTGTCAACAGGCACACTTCTCGCATATACCTTGGTGTCTACGTGCGTACTGGTTCTTCGTTATCAACCTCATTCTACGAACCTAATCGAGCTTTTGCCACAGAGCATGCGAACCCCTGTAGATCCTGAGGGCACTGCTAGCGCCAACCGAGAGACAACTTTCACGGTAAGTGTATATGAATATATAGGGAACCTTATGTACTTGTAAATTTAAGTCTAAATAATTTTCGATATAGTTTATTTAAAAAAATTATAAACAGGTAACAGTAGCAATC
This sequence comes from Hyphantria cunea, assembly GCA_003709505.1. Lineage (NCBI taxonomy): Eukaryota > Metazoa > Arthropoda > Insecta > Lepidoptera > Erebidae > Hyphantria > Hyphantria cunea. The sequence continues at coordinate 274,429 of PKRV01000902.1, read as the reverse complement.
AACAGAGACCTGATAAATTATTATTGTAAAATCACAAACCGCAAATTATTATTGTAAAAAAGTTTTTCGGCTTAATTTTAACCGAATTTATTTCTCACTGAAACTACTTAGCTAAAATAATTGGCAATTGACACAATGTTTTGATGTGTGATTTTTCTTTTGTGTCACTAAGCTGTAATTCATTACCACAGTCCGAATTAAAACTTTTGCAATTAGAAAGGAAGATTGATTTCTTTAAGCCGTCACGTTTTATTTTTCTTTTCAAAGTAAAATCTTCTAAGATAAACTAACGTTATCTGTCATTTTGATTAAAAATTATTACAACAGTGATTTTATTTATCTTTTATTTATTCAGACTAATAGATGTCGACACATAACGTTACAGTCCGTACCCACTTTGAGTTCCATTTAGTTCAGTCCACCTAATGCAAACTATTACATACACTCCGCGATCTGTTTATGTACCATTTTCTTTTGCTATTATTGCTTACAATTGTCTGAAAAACTAGCATCCTGGAGGATTACACACCAATGTAAGTAAAATTGGTGTGTAATTCTCCAGGGTGTGAGTTAATACTATGATAAATAGAAAACTAGTTATCCGTTACACTGACTACTGAGTCGGTTCCCATCCAAAACAAATTTATCTATGAAACGTATTTAGAAATATAAAAGTATATTTAATCGTTAATTGAAGTAATATTTTAACCTTTTTTCTTATATATTTTCCTTAATAGGGATTATAGATATTGTTCACCTAGCAGAGTATTAGTAACGTTGGCTCACAATTTGTTTTCTCTCAAAATATAAATCAATGTAGCCTGAATATAGTGACAAGATTTCTCGTTAAAGCCCTCGTCTATTTTTAATACCGCGGGTAAGATATAAGAAGATATTTGTTAATTACCAGATACCTAGTACTAATTCTATTTCAGTTTCTAATTTGCGAAAAGCTAAGCTAAGCCCCACATTATAGAGCTTGGATTTCGGGATAACAGCTTGTTCTAACAGCAGATTCACAATTCTGACCGACTCAAGCAAAACTTATACTTCATTTTTCCCATCTAACTGCTAGACAAAATGGAATTAAATTTATAGTTGAAAGTCAGCGTTCGATACGTCTCTTATTAGTGTGTTTGTGAAAGTATGTGTAATGTACGTCCAATAATAAGGACCTCATATTTACTCAAGTTACCATAATGACTACACTATCAATAACCTAACCTAAAGCATTACATACAAAGTTAAATTCTATTCAAAAGCATAGTTGTTAGAGCTCGGTCATATTCAAGATACTGTAATAACTATCAATGTGATAAAAAATAGAATAAATCAGTTGGACAATGTATATGCAAATAATGAAAATCTTATTTTCTTACAAAAGCCATTTGACATCAATTTTGCTTTATCTATGGACATTAAATATATATAACGTATATATATATAAAACTATTTTCTTCTAAGTTTGAGACCAAAAAATATCTCTCCGCACTACAAATTCTGAGAAGAAAAGATTTATCATATATTAAATGTGGGATTAAATATCTAAGTAATTCTACTAACATTACATAGTTATTTAATCCAATTGTTCAAAAGAAGTTTGATAAGTGGGCGTTTTCTAGAAATACCTGCCATTTATATTACTGAAAAAATAAGAAATGAATCCAAACAATAGGCGCAGGAGAAATAGTCGGAATTGATATTATAGTTACAGGGAATATTTTCTGTGAAATGAAAAAAGGTGTGTATAAGTACACACACCTTTCACCTTCACAGAAAACAAACATAAGTATGTACACGCGTTAGAAGTTATACTTCTTTGGTGTAAAAGATAAAAATTTTAAAAACTAAAATGTTGACTATAATTAACTTCAGGATGTCGGTTTTTCGTGACGGTGTGCGCGCGCATCGGACAAATTTACTCTCATCATTTTTCTGTAAGGCGCCAAAAAATCAACGGTCAGGGGTTTGTCTTTTTGAAGTTTTAATACCAAAAATGCTCAAGTTTTCTACAACACGTGTTAACTGTCAAGTGAAGTCAATGGCTATCACGGTCACTTAGCGCCCTCAGTAAAGAAGTTTTTCTTCAATGCCAATTGGTACGAAAATTCTTAAATGCCTTTAATGGTGTATTTCAATTTAACTTTCAGTGCCTGATTATTCTTAAGTGGTCATAAAAACTAAACATTTAAATTATACCATATGGAACTAACAAATTAATAGCATTTTTTGTGGTGTGATACATGTTTCTTCACTATTTTTATTGGTTTCGTTAACTTGCTTTTCTTAATTAGTAACATAGAACTCTGTGAAATGGTTTTTCTCATATTTCGTGAGATTTCAAACATTTTTATTTCTTTCTACATATTAATTATAATGTTTTTTTCTGCTTTTAAAATAAACTTTCTTTAACTTATGCTCTTCATAAATATCTCATACTGCCTTTCGTAGGAACTTCACCAGACAATTAAAATATTAGCTGTTTTTATCTTTTTAGTAACTACATTTTTCCTATAATAGTATCTTTTTAGATCTAGGTAAAATATATAGCAAAATAGCTCTGTAGTATTGAAAAAAGATAGTTTAGGTTTAGGTTTTGGGTATTAACTAGTTTTGCCATAAAATACTGTTGTAATTTAATTTTTTTAGTTGTAGGGAAAGATCGAGTTCGAAATATTTATGTTAATTTTTTTTTACCATTTGTAAGTCTTTTTTAATTTTATAGTTTAAACACTTTATTTTGTATTTTGCATCATCATCAACCGTCCTTAAAAGTCTACTGCTGGACATAAGACTCTTCTTAAACAGAAGGTTTTGTAATTTTCAGAACATGTCTCAATTCAGTAATTACTTTTCAAATATCAATATGTATTGTATTATTTATTCCTAGAAAAAATAATTGACTCCAACGAAGCAGCATTTGTTTCTTAATTAAATCTTCTGTCAATATTGATTTATTAAACTTAGCCTAGCTTTTTTGTTATTTTATTGCGAGGATTAAATAACAACATCAACTCTATCATACAATTAATTGGTTCTGGTAAAACGTCACGGTTCATTTTCTCCGGAACACCTGTAGACTGTCATCCTGTGGTACATAAAATTTTTAATTTTATTTTTGTTCTTAGGCACGTGGGCAGACACACATCATGCCACCAAGCCAACGCGTCATGGTTCGTCGTGTGACAAGAAGGTAACTCTATATTTATGCAAAGCGAAAGGCTAGCGAGCACCAAGCGAAAGGCCGGCCGAATCATATGCACGCGTTTTGAATGTTTTGTTCTTAAGTATCAGCTAAGCGACTCATGTCTCCACAGCTCTCCTGATTCGGATGACACTCTACCCGGCGATGAAAGCGAAGAATTCGGCCGTGATGACACGTTCCTGGTTAACGCCAATTCTGAAAATAAGTTCTACGGTACGGAACGCTATAATTTTTCTCTGCTTTTGTGAATCTTCCTGTAAATCAACCCCTTTTCCATATCATTTTTATTATACTTACCGATAGCTAGGAAAGATATTATGTCAAAATCTCTTTTAATTTTAACGATGATTTAATTGAGTCAATTAATAAAAACTGTTTATATATATATATATAT